>BRZM01001994.1:0-92190 GCA_033238685.1 Lates japonicus
AAAAAAAAAAGAAAGAAGGTGATTTCAAGTTTCCAGATGTCGCAGTCTCTCCCGCACCACACGCAGCGCCATCAGACGTCGGCTTATTGCTTTGGCGTTGGACGTCCTCCTCCGTTCGAAACGCGTAATTGGAAGGTAGCTATTACGCCAATTACTGCAAATAGCAGAGCCAAGCTGTCAGAGGCTAACAGACTGTCCGTCCACCACTGAGTCAGGACGTCAATTACAGATCCTCGACCTCCCTGAGGTACGCCGGCGTCAGTCCTCCTCCTCCTCCTCCTCCTCCTCCTCATCATCATCTCCTTGTCCATCCTCTCACACTCTGAATCCCTCGTCGTCCTTCTCCTGCTCTCTCCACCTGATTTCTTCTACATTTTCTCCTCCTCCACCTCCTCCTCCCCTAAATCCAAACCTCCCTCCACACCACCACAGCCACCAGTACCACACACACACACTGAGGTATAGCTGCACATGTTTCCAATTTCAGGCGTAATGCTCTTTTCTTTCTCCGCAATCTGACCCAATTAGCCGGAGCCTCCTGGAAATGCCCCAGTCGCCAGCCACGGTGGCAGAGAGGTAAAGGGTCAAAGGTGAGGTCGTTCACTCAGACTCTCTGATGAATGTGTCACCTCCTGTCTGTCTGGGGGCTGTCTTACACATCCCCTGTCCAACTTCAACCCCCCCACTCCCACCCCACACCCCACACCCCCACCCCCGAGGACATATTTGGCACAGGTGTAGGATTGAGCAGAAAAAAGCAGCAACCCAAGCCTGAAATTAAATTTCACAGCTTACTAAAAGGTCAGAGAGGATGAGCGACAGGGTCTGGAGCCAGACCACACGTAAACACACAAACAACACACATGCACGCTGAGGCAAATATGCACACACACAAACGCACACATGCCTGTACCGACACACTGCGGCTCTGACAAACAAACAACACATGCGCCTACAAGTCTTTCCTGCGTGAAACTGAAATTAGCGTATGGAATGTTCACCTTCGGGAAAACGGTTTGGGGGAGGGTGAGAGCATCAGAGCTGCAAAGGCCTCATTAAGGGAATGGAGGACTTACTTTGGTAATTCTGTTTAATGCCTAATGAGAAACAGGTTCAAATGGGTGCAGAATGCAGACTGGCGCTGAGTTGCACTACCTGGCAGCCTGCCCCCCTCCCTGTGTCTGTTTAGATTTAGTGTTACATGTGATGTTCATGCAGGAGCCTGGTGATTGTCAGTCTCTGAAACGGCTTCAGACGCCGCCTCGCACTCTACCCCGCGCTCGTCTTGTTTACACCGTCTGCACCGCCGATCCCTCTCCTCTTACGGCACCTCCTCTCTCCCCAGA
This sequence comes from Lates japonicus, assembly GCA_033238685.1. Lineage (NCBI taxonomy): Eukaryota > Metazoa > Chordata > Actinopteri > Centropomidae > Lates > Lates japonicus. The sequence continues at coordinate 1,347 of BRZM01001994.1, forward strand.
TCACCTCTCAATCACTCCTCCTCGTCTCCTTATCTGTCGCTCCTCGGTGTCTCCTTACGGGACTCGATCCACCTTCGGCAGCTACGCTTTCATTCACTCGCCGCAGATTTCGTTGCAGCCTGGATGCGCCCGGATTAGACATGCAGCCTAAATAGTGAAAGATCTATTTACAGTTACGTCGTCCTTTCTCAAAATCCGCAACCTTCCTGTGTTTCCTCTACTTTTTCATTTAATTTTTTTTGCACCCATCCACCCCCTCGTGCCCTCTCTCTCTCTCCCTCCATCTCTTCCTCCATAAGCCACATTTTTGTCCCCTTTTCTTGCCAGGGGAAAAATGTTACACATTGTAAACTTTACTCACGGTACAACACCCCGCAGGATTGGATTTCAGAGGCAGACTTTGTGTTTGAACTGCTCTGGCAATTAGTAGAGGATAGACTTACAGCGCACCTACTGCACAATGGAGGCACCGGCCCAGTTGTACAAACCCTTGTTCCCGTCCTGCCCCTCTCCATCTGTCACTCCTGTGGGACTTTGTGTGTGTCTGTGTGGCATGGAGGTGTGTGTCTGAATTCCTGTTTGTGGGCTTGTTAGTGTTGGTGCAGGGTAGTAAACTCAACTTAGTGAGTTGGAACTTAACTTTAAGTCCCCATGTTTTTAGCCTTTAGCTCTTTAGCAGGATGTAAAGTGTTTAAAAATGGTTCATAACACATTAGAGTTAACAGATTTAACTCCTGTGTCGCAAAACACATCTGTAATAATCTAAAATATGTCACTGACACATTCTGTACATTAAACATGCTCTTATATCTGCTCACACCTCCAATATCTACCTTTATAAATGCTAAATACGTCGACTTAAAGAAAAAAATGATCAAATTACTGACATTTTTAACGTCTTACTGACCTAAATATTTTGTAAATGCAACGTCTGCATCCTATGTATCTAAAATTAGAAAAGACTTGGCAACCAGTGACATCTAACGTCATGTCAAACCAGCCAATCAGCTCACAGTTCAGGTCAGACGTGCAAGATTTTTATCGTTTCAACAGGAAACAAACAAAAAAAAAATTCTGTTTATGTGTTTATTGTTCTTGTGATTTTTAGGATTGATTTTAAGTCGTCCGGGTTTTGTGTGCAAGTATCTCACTGCGATGCCAGTGAGGAAGGTTTCATACCGTACAGAGGAATGTGTGCATATAAATGTCAGGTGCAAAGTCACGTTGTCATACAACATCACGTCTGATAGCTGAGAAGTTAGGCTCGTAAATCAATCTCATCGTCCTCGTAAAGCTCAGTCACAGGCCCCCCCCCCCGCATCCCTCCACGACACAGACCGACAAGCCCCCGAAAACCCCTCGAACTAACTCATTGGTCATTGTTTCTATGAAGTGATTTTCTTGCGTATTGATTGATTAAGCGTGGTGGCGTCATGGAAAAAGCCAGACCCTTGTATGTGCAGTATGTAGCAGCTCCACCCATGGGCCTCCGTGCACTTTGAGGCCTCACTGAGTGACACTGATATCTGTCAAAGGATCCCTCAGAGGGGAAGCTACTGTACAGATTGATGCGTCCAGTGCAGAGTCATAGCGCCCTCCTGTGGGAGGGAGGGTGAGCATGACCTCCTCACCCTCACCTTCCTCCCAAGATAACATCTAATGATGTTAAAAACTCCCCCCATGACGAGAGGACACTTTCTCCCTGTTGTTAAATAACTTTAAAACGACTCTTATCGTCCTAACAGGCAATAAAAAGTGACCCGTGATGGAAGTGAGTGAGAAAAGAGGGAGGGGAGGGGGAGGGAGGGTGAGACGGGGGGGCGCTGGTGGAGCTCAGAGCCACCAAGCTGTTGTATTAATCTGCAAATTTTCCTTCAGATGACGCAAAGACTGTGACTTTGCCTCTCGTCCCCTCGCTCCCTCTTCATCATCTCCACGTCCCTCCTCTCTCTCTCTCTCTCCTCCGTCGTCTCTCTCTCCCCCACCGATGCCTCGCTCTTGTCGGACGGGAGACAGCGTCACGCAGCAGGTAAGCCCTCCTCGGTCGCCTCCTTCTTCTCCCTCCCCAGCCTCTCAACATCCTCCCATTCATCCACTGCTCGCACATCCAGCGTGGTTCGCACCGTTTGTCATCTTTGACGGGGGTTTTTTAAAATTTGTTTGGCGTCTCAGAGCGGCTCCGTTTAGGGCTCAGTTGTCTGATTATTTTTGGCGACAAGTTTATGATGCAAAGTTATCTCCACAGAGGTGATCCCCGCTTTTAATCTGCTGTTTGAACATGCAGCATCTGTAATATCTTATCAGTTATCAGCATTGTTTTTAGCACGCAGTCTGCTGTCAGAGAGAAGAGGATCAGGGAGATTTAAGGAGTTTCCGAGACGTCTGTTGGCCAAATGAGAAGATGGATTTACTGTACGGGATGGAGGGAATGAGCTGTGTGAAATTCAGTCCTGCTGGAGTTGCAGGGAGTGGAGGAAGGGGGAAAGCGGTAGAGAAATTGCAACGACAGATCAAAAAAGAAAGGAGGGGAGCAAGAGGAGAAAGGAGAGGAGTTTATAAATAGCAGAGCTTTACAAGGGTGAAGAGAGCAGATGTGATAGACAGTCTGTGCTTAAGGAGTTCAAACAACAGATTAATACACTCAGATTATCGGCCGAGAGAGAGAGAGAGAGGTTGGGGGTGGGGTGGGGGTGTAGTGGACACATGTACACACAAACACACACATAAACACAATACAAAAGAGACTAAATCACAGAAACACATGTGAAACTCACTCATCAAGCGTTTTCTCTCACTCATGTCCACTCAAATCTGTTCCCTGAAAGTTTCTGGCTGCAGCTTCCTCTCTTTGTTTTTTGTCCAAACATCAATTTTATACCTAAAACATGTAGTTGATTAATCAATTAGCTGATGAACATAAAATATTTTCATAATTTGTTAACAGTTTCAGTCATTTATTGAACAAAAATGGCACAAATTTGATGGTTCCAGCTTTTTAAAATGTGCTTTTCCCTGTTTTACATCATTTTAGATTAAATATCTTTGCAGTTTGAGTTGTTGGTGTTGAGATCATGGGCATTTAAAAATATTTTTTAGCATTTTATAGAGGATGTGATTAAAGAAGCATTAAGAGGTTAGTCTCATTCACAGTCCATGTCCACCCCTTTCCTAAAGGTTTCTGGCTGCTTCTTCCTCTCTGTTTCTTGTCAGACATCTATTTCAAGATAAAATGTTTAGTCAGTTAATTAATTAGTGTATTGAAATTTAAATTTATTAATGGTTTTCAACTGTCAAATAACTGTTTTATGTCAGTGCAGAGTCGAGTTTTTTTCAGGCCAAACAAAACTTTTAAAGATGTCACATTAAGCACAGGGGAGTCATGATGGGCATTTTTAACGTTTCTGACATTTTAATGCATGTATACTGTATGATTGTATGGATTCGATGATTAAGAGATACATAGAAAGGTTAATCTCACTCACACAAACTCTGTTTCTTGCAATAAAATTATCTAGTGTAAACATGTTTAGTCAATTAATCAATTAGTTGATCAGAATTCTTTAAAAAACGATCATTTATTTGCAGTTTTGGTCGTTTATCAAGCAAAAATACCAAACATTTAATGGTTTCAGCTTCTCAAATGTCAGGATTGTTTTGGTTTTGTTGTCGGTCTTTGTCATAAAATAAAATATCTGGGGGTTTTAGACTGTTGATCAGACAGAAGCTGAAGAAGATGAAAATAATTAGTTGTGACCCTATATCCATTTAAGCTTGTAGTGAAAAAGTCAAATATGTAAGATACTGATATGGAAAACAGTAACTGTCAACACTAGCGAGAGACTTCTCTTCGCCAAAGTGTTGGCCTTCAACAGCATTTATCAAATCAGACTTCTTTCCTGATCAATTTAGTTTTCTAAAACTTTGACTGACAGAAGTTTTTATCACCTACAACTCATAGTTTTGTCCCTTAAATGTAACTGACATCCCAAAACAAACAGGAAACCATTAGTGATGCTAAAACTCGGTCATTTGATCTGTTTCCCTGATGTTGGACGTCGAAGTCAATCATCCAAACACGTCATGAGGTGTTAAACAAGCCAAGTGAGGACGCGTTCTGACCCACGTGTGGTCGCATCCGACCACCGAGCGTCCACATCTGATTGACACTGACCTTCCCTGAAAGGGTTAATACACATCTTTTAACCCTGCTGCTGCTGCTGTTAAAGCCATGAGGCCAACACGTGTTTGATGGCAGTTGTGCATATGTTGAGGGAATTAGGTATCGCTCTGCTCTGAAGTGCATGGACACTCAGATGTGTGGCAGCGTTTCTGTGCAGAATATGTGCGTCTGCAGAGGTTTATTAGAGAGTATTAGCAATATGAAGGGGTGACATAAGGCTGGTTTAAAGTTTTCAGGCTGTGTGACAAAGTGTATCACATAGAACGGTTGTAATATCTTCATTTTGTGCATTTTAAAGCAACTTATCTGCGCTAAATCGCATGAATTCCACCACAGAAAAACCAAGATGAAGTCCTTGAGAAGACATTTACGCATTTGAAATCTGGCTGTAGTATAGTTGGTGTCTTTCTTTCAGTATTAATACAAGACAGTGAAGTTCACAAATTTCCTAATACGGCAGGTTGATACTGACTTGTGTTAAATTTTCATATTCATTCATTCATTCGCTGCCAGATGTGTGTTTGACACCACTGTGTCATGTAGTGTGTTGTAGAGCAGCAGTGACCATCCTCATCCTCCCTCTGTTGAACGAGGGGAGGATGGAGGGGCGGGGGTGGTTGTGGTGGGGATTATATCTCGATCCGTTTGCAAAGCTCACACCAAACAATCAACCATTGGAAATAATCCTCTGAGACACGCAGACACCAGCGCACAGTTACAAACACACACACACACAAACACACAAGGATTCCTGCTTAACAACATATTACAACACAGAGAGAGAATCTACACGTTGAGGAAATTAGTTTCACCTCTTCAGCGAGCAGTTTGGTATTGATCTGTAAATATAAACAACATCTATCCTCAATTTAAAATAGATAAAGTCAAGTTTTATTAATGTTTTTGTCTTCATGTTCCATATGAACAATAAACAGCAAAACAGAAGATTTAGATATAAAGGTTCCACTGAGTACATGTCTTCTACAGGTAGCTTAACTATCTGAAATTACAAAAACATTGCATTTAGGACTTTCTAACAACTAATAAATACTTAAATTATCGATAATCAAATAGTTTTTTTGAATGATTAATTAGACGATCGATGAAATGTAAAAAAAAAAACTCACCACAACTTCTCACAGTCCATCCAACCCTTTCTTTATTATTATTATAGTCATTATAATTGTATAATTGTATTCGTATGTATTGTAGTTATGTTTGTGTTCACTTAGGAAATACTGAAAAATGTTAATAAACAGATTGGAGAAGAAAAAACAACCTCCCACAGTCGAAGGTGATCCTCAGATGTTTTGTTTTGTTCAACCAAAAGATCATGAGAGATCATGAAACTCTTGAGAGAAGCTTGAACCTGCAGCATTTTTTGCTTGAAAAATGACTGACACTCAAATTTCAATCGACAATTATTTCTTCGCCAGTTCGCTTATCGATTAATCAGTAAACTGTTTCAGCTCTAGCTGCGTTAACGGTTGTTAAAAAGTAGATTTAAAGATCGAGGTTCAAGGTCAGCTTTATTCTCATGTAGTTCTTGAAACACACTGACTCCCAGTTGTAGAATCAATTTCAAGATTCTTCTGATTACTTTCAAGTCAAAACTTGGTCTGGTTCCGCAGTACATCTCTGAACTGTTAACCCCCGATTCTGCACTTATACCCCTCAGATCAGAGGAGGCCAGGTGTTGTTAAGATCCACAGTCAAGGCTTAAAACAAAGGGGGACCATGCTTTTAGAGTTCTAGCTCCAACGCTGTTATTAAGTCCAGTGTATTTTCTGAGTAAAAAATCAAACCACGTTCAGATTTTCATGTTGGTTTTTAGCCCAGATAAAACTTACTGTACGTCAGCTAAGATCAGATGCAGGCAGATTGGGAGGGAGGGGGTGATGAGGGGAGTTATAGCTGTATGTATAGCCATCCTACATCTGTCTGATCTCTTGAATCAACATCCACGATTGGTTGGAGACCTGGTTGGATCATTAATGCGGACGGACGATCATAAGTGGATATGAGGAGTGGAGGAAGGGGGGGGTAACATTGATGAGCCTGTGACTGTCAGACTGAAATAGGTAGTTTTGTTGTGTCCCTGCGCTCGGTGGTATGTGCGCCTTCAACTACAGCAGCTTGGGCTCATTTACAGTAATCAAAGCCTGCTCTTCTTCTGGGAGATTAACTCATTCTGTTGTCGCGGCCCCATCCTCCTGGAAACCATGACAATTAAGAAGATGTGTCGTAAGTACACGCCTGCATGTGGAGACTGATTGTGATGGTTATCACGCACTGCGTAGGTCATCGTTACACATCCGATGGACCACCAGAGTATTTACATTGAGGACCCTCGTGTTTATCCAGGCGCTGTGGGAGACTTTCTGTTTACCTAGTTCAACTCACTTTGAAGTCGTCCTACCTTCGCCTTCATGCTTTCTGTCCTTTTAGCTCTCATCACTAACGTGTTTCCAAAAGCTCTGGCAAAGACTCGGCTTCCCTTCAAAGGGGAATGCCTCCTGGTTTGCAGCCTACCTGGCAGAGTAGTAATACCTGTGTCATGTTGCTACGAAATCCAGGATTTACTGTAAGCTGCCTGTTCAAACAGTCTGAACCCACTGACTTGAACCGCTGCGTTTTATTAGGGATGCTAAGCCGTAATATGATGTAACAGGCCTGTCTACGACCAGTCCTCCCTCTCTTGGTTTGTTGCTCTCTGAGCAGCATCTGTTTCTCGTACTTTGCGGAGTGCTTTTCAGGCAAAGACGTTAGAAACTTGGAAGTCAGATTCAACTCTACGAGGTTGTAAATAGTCTCTGTTTTCCTCTGCTAGGGCCGCCCAGTAAGAGCTGGTTCCTAGAGGCCAGCTACGTTTCGTCTTGAGGCAGCTCTGACATTTCCTGGAGCAGGAAAATAATCTGTCTGTTGGGGAAGGAAGGCAGATTTGCAGAACGGCCTCAGGTCCTTGAGTGTGTCCTTGCAGCTTATACTCCTCAGCGCCGCCCTCCTCGCAGCACACATGCTGTTGCTTCATTATTTCAGGGCCTTCCATCTGACCTGCTCAGGGAACAAAGGTTTAATATCCAGCTTTTGCTCGTAGAGAGGATGACGGGCAGCTTTATTTTTGCCGAATTATTCCCTAACGCATGTAGCAGGAGTTTAAGTTGCTTTACGCATTTTGGAAAGTTCATGACCTTTCCTCGTCACTAAGCAAAACAGCCTCGATCCTGGCTCTATCAGTTTTGAATTTACACACCAGGTTTTAACCTGATTTTATCCACCAATTGTGGTTGTTGAACCTTATTAAATCCTCCAGAATCTAAACACATTGTCCATTGGTGAATTTCAAGAAAATATTCCCGTTCCCCTCAGTACACTCCTACGTAACTTCAGAGCATGTGGTCGACTGATGTTACCAAACAATGTTCACGCTAAGAATGACATAAGGATTGAAAAGAGGATTTGTGAAGACTATAACAGTGGAACCCCCTCCCCCCTCCTCTCCTCGTCCTCTCCTCTCCCCTCGGTTCACAGAGGATTATATCTCTGCAATTGAAACTTGGCAGGGCATCTCTCCGCCTCCAAAATCTAACATTTCAGATCACACACATACACTGCGAGTCTGACTTTCTGCCTGGACTGGCGACTGTTTGCAGAGAGACTGGCGAGGGTCAGAGATATGGCTGGAGGGAGCAGGAGATGAGAGAGTGGAGGTGAAAGCAAGACAGCAGACAAACTAGTAGGTAACATGTCTCATGCCTCCCCTCCTTCCTCCTCTCCTCCCCCGTCGTCTACTGTACTTTTGGCGAATTTGTGCAACTATCCCCACCGCTGCAGAAAATGCCATCCCCTCAGCTGATGTATTATAATCATGTCTGATTGCAATTGTTTCACCGAGGCAGACTGTTTGTAAATGTGACATTCACACTTCTGACGAGGATTTGGCATTGCCTATGCTGCTCTCCAGATGTGTTTATACACGATTAATGTTTAGAGATGGCGGCAGTGGGTTCTCTGTTGAGTAGAAGTGTGTAGTGTTATTGGACAGCGGACACATTCTTACCCGTTGAGTCTTTCTTCATGTTGAAGGTGATGACTTTGCCCTGGAGGGAGATTTGATTGGTGCAGTAACAATACTGTGTTGACGAACAGGAGCTAAAATAGACTCTGAGTGATAATTATTAACAGTTGATGGGTGTTTATGGCTTTTAGGGTGAGAGTTCAAAATGATCAAGAAGTGTTAAATACACTGTCATGGATGTGGACTTCCATAATCGCAAGACATTGTTTAGTTTTCACTTTTTACGTTTAGTCACATTCTCTCTCTTATAATTGGCGCAACTGGATTTCATTCTGAAATTTCATTGCAACACCCAGACTCGCTGGGATGAGTTGGTCCACCACTTTCATCCAGATTGGCGTAACTTAACAACTATTAGATTGATCTCCATAAGGTTTTGTACAACCATTAATGATCCCAGAGGGATGAATCCCTACTGACTTTGAAGGTGATGCCTTGACTTTTTCTGTATGGTATTGTCAGATCAGTTTTGCCACCTGTGAAATATATAAACATCGACAGAGTGGATTAGCACAATATTTTTAAAGCTATTCATGATCACGGGGATGATCCCTGTGACTTTAGTGATCTATTTCCTGTTTTTAGATGATGTATCTAATAGGTTTGTAAGTTCTTTTGTCCTTTGGCACCAGAGCGTGGCTGATGTTTTCTTTTGGGTCTGAGGTCAACCAGTGGATGGATGAAGGCACGTTAGCATGCTAACACTAAGCTAATATGGTAAACATGCTAAACTCCCATGTTAGCATTGTATAAACATTCAGCTCAAGCACCACTGCGCTGGTACGAAGCCACCTTTGTATCCATTACAGTGTTGGTTGTGTCGTAAATGAACTCAATTCACTCGTTATATACACTACTGACTGTAATAATACAATGATACAGATGATGCTGATTGCAAAAATTGAAAGTTGCCCCATAAACTTCCGTCAGATCTTGTTGAAAGCATTGACTGGGAAATCTGATCAGAAGAGTTGTAAGCTTATAGAAGAAAACTGCAGTGGCGGGTGCTCTAACACAGCGATCCACAATATGTAGAATTATACTAAATTTTATCCCACATGCTTCACTGTTATTAACCTTGTACTCACTGCTCTTCTTTGCTCGCCCTCTCCGAATCTCAAGGACATTGTGGACTTTCTGCATGTCGAATGTCATGGCTCAATTTACTACCATTAGCAACTTTCTCCCGTTCCACTTAGAAATTAAGTTGTTCTGACTGCAGCTTCAGTCTTGTCCTGTCCTGTACTTTTCTCCAGTGTGGATTTGGCCATTAAGTAACTGCCGTCAGACTCGTCAGTCTAGATGGTCCGACAGCCAGGGCCATCTCGTGGCTATTAGCTGTCTCATTCTTTAGCACTCATCAACTATTATCTCTTCTATCGGAGCTCCATAACTCATTGTATTTAGATTCTGGCAGTTTCTGCTTTTCCATTTAGAGGATGATCGCATGATTACATCTCGAGTTGTTTCTTCATGTCTGTTTAGCCATCGCCTGCTGTGTTTGGGTTGCCTGCAGTCATGCTTCTTCACTTCCCATGTAGGGCTATGCCAAATACTCAAGGACATTCCCACTGCTGTGTGGTGAGTGGTAGGTGTCCCTGAGTGGAGTCCTTAATCCCCATTGGAAACGAGCGGACCAGCCAGAATGGTAACACTGGATCCTCACTAGCTACAGGAGAAAATGTTTTATTGAATGGTATATAAACAATCCACAGTCTTCCGTTTGACAGATCAGTTAGAAGGCCATGGGTGCATCATTATCCAACAGTGAATACTGTTGCGAACCGTACGTTCCTCGAAATAAACCTGTTTCTTCCCACGTCTCTCTCCACAGACAGGATGACAAGCCAGTCGACCAGCCAGCGACGGTCAGCGCAAACAAGGAGAGGAAAAGGGGAAAACCAGCGGATGACACGGAGGTTGCGTGTTATAAGATCACCGGGACACTGCAGCGCAACACCCACAACCTGCTGCTGGGACTCACTGTCGTAGATGCATGGAGAGGTTGAACTCTGCTTTTACTCCCGTCAGAATAAAGTCAAAGGCGTCAGTGACTTCAAGAGATGTTGACCAAAAAAGCCACCCAAATCTAAATCTAAATAAATTAGATCAGATTTTAATCAATGTGTCTAATCTCGTGTGTTATTTTTAGCCGGTCATTTGTCACGAATTTAAACCCAGATTTAAACCCGGTTTACATTACAGTAGGCGGTCCTCATTAGTCAAGAGGTCTCTTACATGTCAGATGTAAAACAACACAGTTTTGGGAGCTGAAGTAGGCCAGTGAAGCCACCATAAAAGTACAAGCTAGTACATACAGTAGCATTTATCTATATGATTTTCTGCTTCTCAAGAACCTAAAACAATTCTAAAACTCTGACTAATAGGCAGCTCTTTAGAATATGACATTTTAATAGTTGAAGACACTAATGTGGAAGTAATTTTGCAAAAGTGTTGCATTTAAAACAAAACTTAATGATTTAATGATATAATAATATTAATAATAGTCGTTATTTGGAATCCAGATACATCAATTTATCCCCTACGAAGAAATAAACAACTTTAAATCAACGTTATCTGTTTCCAGAAAATACACTGGCTAATTAACTCTGCTCGCTGTAGGTGTTGTTATGGGAGCAGTGTTCGGGACTCTTTCTTTCTCGCGGTACATGAAGGTGACAGACAGCGCCGCACTCACCATGGTCTCCTTCCCTGGAGAAATCCTGATGGGGATGCTGAAAATGCTCATCCTGCTGTCATCTCAGTCTTATCCACAGGTCTGTCACTGTGTAAAAATACACATACAAGGAATGTTGTAAAATGAAATGTTGTCTCTCGGACCAAGTTTTCATTCAATGCTCATGAATTTATACAAATACTGGATGAACTGGGTTGTGATAGATATTTTCCCCAGACTTCTTATTTAGCTCTCTAATAACAGGTCCAGGATTTCACTTTGGTCCTCAAAACTAGTGACTGAATCTTAACTGTACAGTATTGATATAAAATAACAAATGCTAAATTGTGCATCACGTTATCATTCTTGTTTGTAGCATCTCACGAATTTGTGAACAGGTGGAATAGTTGTTTCCCAAATGTTCCAAGTACATCATAATAAGAGGCCAGCTGATTTATGTCTAACTAACTGTAATAAACTATATATTAGTTATTGCTAAAATGCTAAGCTTTCACACCTAAATATCCAACACGTTAACTGTATGTAACATCCTAAGGTTAGCATGCTAATAGCAGTTCTGAACTCAAGACATGTCACTGCACATAGCGTGGGTGTAGCTAATGAATTTCTACACCCAAAATAAAAGCCAGTTATAGAAAAGAAACCCAAAAACTGGCAAAATTTTCATGTGTCCAGAGTCCTGGAGTTGAAATTCACCACCATGTGACCTCATGACACTAATAAATTTCCCCTTAATCTTTCTTAAAATCTCTCCACAGAAGATGTGAAACTGCAGGAGATATAAACCTAATGATCAAATTCACACCAACATTGCTACATTATACCACACAAACATGCTAAACATTGCTGTATTACCAAGCTATACTGATATAAAATGCTAATGCTACATATAAATGTCAGCATGTCTACAGACTAACTATGCGCAAGTTAGCATTCTTATATTAGCCTGTTAAGGGCAATTCTGAACCAGGAGAAATGTTTTACATTTCTGTGGTGGCATGGTGGGATTATTTAAGCAAAAACAAAAGTGAAAATAATTTAGTGGTTTTACACAAAGTTTTGTGACACTTCATAAGTTGAAAGACTTATGAAAGTGACCTCATAAGGATGCTAGTAAAATGATTTAAAATGGAGGAGCTTATTGTTGATGTTAGAATATGTAACAGAGACAACACAGAAAAATATTGTAACACTGGGAGGAAGCAAAAGCAACAGATGTATATATATATACTATAATATATATTTGTCGCGAAAAGCCACACTTTCATTCACTCTGTGGACATTTACAGTGATCGTCTTTATTATCAGTGACTCTAATGGTCGTCTGTCTCCTTCAGGGCTGGCTGGTTTTAGGCAGCCCGCTCAGTCAGCAGGATGGGTAGTAGGCCACTTGGTGTACTACATGTCACCACTGTGTTGATCGCTGCCATCCTCGGGGTCATCCTGGTGCTGGGGATCCACCGGGGAACCCCAAACTGGGGAGGACATCGAGCACGGTCCGAAAGAACCAGGAGTCAACAGTCTGGAGCGCTTCCTGGACCTGATCGAGCCTGTTCCTGAGAACCTGGTGGAGCCTGCTTCCCAGCAAATCGTCTCAGATCTGGTTTTTATGACTCGTTTGTGCACAACATGGGTTTGCAAACATCAAATATGAACACCGTAAACATGGAATAAGGGTTGGAAAAAGACAAGTTGTGTGACCAGTACTTGAAAAATTTGTTATTCGGTTAGTTTTATTGCCCAGCGACAATAGCTGTTTATCAACAGGTTTATCGGCAGTTGACAAAACAATTTCACAACTTGAATACATTTGGAGCTCTCTACTGCTTTCAAGCGAAATGGATGAGAAGTCCTTCAGTGTCCAGAAAATTGCATTTGATCTGCTACTCCATAACTGACTGAACTGGCGATTTCTGGGATTGGAAATAAAGAAAATCAAATTCTGCCATAATGTTCTGTATTTTCATACTGTCTTTGCTTTTTTGTTGGGAAATACATGACGTTGTCCTTCATCCATCAATAGAGTAGTCGAAAAGAAACACACAACTGAAGAGTTTCTAAATCAACCTTGAGATGAGATTGTTTCATCAGCAGTTGCCAACAGTTATCATCGATTATAGATTTTAAAGAAGAAGTTGCCCTCCACGTTCTCCTGAAAAGGCCATAGTTTAAGTCATTAGCATGTCTGTACAAGGTATCGGTGAGTGGTCTGACAGAATGAAGAAGCTGCAGAGAGTTGTGTTAACGACTGGTGATTCTCTGGAAGTCTAGTTGACCTCTGAACTTCATTCACAATGTTTTTCTACATGTGTGTTAGTTAACAGGGTGAGTGAAGGCAGGATTTAAACTCAAAGGGTTTGGCTACAAACAGATGCAAAGGCCAGGCTGCATCTGGAGGTACAACAACACAGAGATGTAAATGTCCGGTTAAGGAACAGGACAAGGAACTTGGAAGTTCTGACTTCTGGAGTACAACTGGAACACACCATTAGTTTAGCTTAGCAAGAAGACTAGAAACAAGTGAAACAGCAACCCTGGCTCTTAATGTACTTAAGCTAAATTAATTGGATAAACTAGAATGGCACTTTGACTGGATCTGCTTCCAAGATTTTATGGGTTAGTCTGACCTGGCCTCATCCTCCACCAAATTTGGTGCAAATTGGTTCAGTACTTTTGAGTAATCCTGTTGACAAACAAACAAACAACAGACACAGGTGAAAACATAACCTCCTCGGTGAAGTAATTACCGACAGACTCCTCATACCTGTAAATGCAACCCCTACTTGACTGTATCCTCACCCGAATTGAATGGGTTTTGTCCCTGACCTATCCTGTCCCTCTACCAAATTTGGTGCAATTTGGTTCCAGTATGTTGGAAGTAATCTGTTGACAAAACAAACAAACAAACAAACAACAGACACGAAGAAAATTGGTGGAGGTAATGATGACAGATTCTTCAACATAACACAAACCTGTAAATGCAACCCTAATTGAGCAGTTGGGTGAAACCGATACAAAATAATACTAAAAAAAATGATAAACACCTTGAATAATAACTGAAAAATAATATTGTAATTTACTCAGTTACTGGTAATGGTCAGGAGGAGGACTCTGGGCAATACAGTTCATCAAGCTGATCATTTTAACGATAATCAAGTCTCAATCATGATGTGACAGTTGTCTTCTGGTTTTTTTTTTCTCCTGTTCTTTCTCTCTCTGTCATGCGTGTATGTCTGAATGATTAAGTAGTTGTCTGTGTTTGACTGGGCGAGGGGGGTCAGCCCTTCTGCTCCTGCTAATCTCTTTACATCTGTAACGCCACATCCTTATTTACCATGGGCATCTGCTGTGAGTGAGGAGGGCTTATGAACTCCTGCTCTCCCTGTCCTCCTCCCTCTTCTTCTCACCTCATTTTTTCTTTCATGCTTTCAACATCTCTCCTCTCTCCTCTTTCTCTTTTCTCTGTCTGTTTACTGCTTCTTTTGTTGTACCCATGGTTAGTGAAATCCTCAAAGGGTAGTGCTTTTGCAGGAAGACTCGTCCTTCCCTTCAACACTGTATACATGTTCTTCTAACATGAGAGTCTTGTTCTGTTTGGCTGATAACAAACACTAATCTAGAATTCGTAATATAACAAGCTTGCGACATTCACAGCACACACAGTAAAGGTTAATCATGGGTTTTACTTAAGTGCACCCGAACTGGAATCATGTCGGCTTAGTTTTACTGTGGCCCTCGGCCCTGATCAATCATGTTTGTAGTTTATGATACTAAGGTTCAATTGGTGCGAAAAGGTCAGCGCCAAATAAACTGAACCCATTTCAGTGAACAGGAAGAAACTGGGGTCTAATGGGGCATGAAGCGCGTCTTTCGGGTGAGTTCATCATTCATCGAGCTTCATTTGAGGTTTATTTGCTTCTTTGGCTTCGCTTACTCTGTGTCTTCCTCCAGGCTTGATAGAAGCTTCTTCCATACCTTGGGATACTGACGCAGGGATGGAAGCGGTAGCCAGGAAGATCATGTGCGACTTCTTCCAACATCCTCCATGAAATTATCACAGCGATGGTCTCCCGTGCATGTGGTCAGTGTCTTGTGTGTCTGTCTTTGTCTGTGGTATAGCCACGCTGCCTCGTCTCTGCTTTTGCTGCGGGCGGGCCCGGCAGCTCGTTGCTGACACATTCTGGGTGCCACACAAGGAGGTCGGTGACAGTGATAGATAAGGTGGAGACTGTGTGCACGAGACAATTGTAGAACGGCGGGGGCCGGGGTCGGACGGCGATAAGGAGAAAGAGGAAGAGAGAGAGGAAGAGGAAAGTGTATTAGTGAAGGACAGGACAGATGGAAGAGAGAGAGAAGATTTCCCTGGGACACGCTGAGTCTGTGGTATGCGAAATTAGCAGAGCCAGGGCCCGGAACAATGTTGTGGGTTCCCAAGGGAGGCGGGTGGAAGATCTCAAAGATGTGGTGGATCCTGCTTGGCCCGGAGGGCCATGGCAGCAGGCAGAGAGATGCTTGGGCAGGAGGGACAGCGGGACATGGAAAAAGATGCATGGCAGAGCATGCCTTGGAGATCGGTGCACGCCTTGAGCCGCGGGACCCGGCGATCGCGCAGAGAGGCGAGAAATGATGGCACTCGGGGAAACAAGGGAGGAAGAGGGGAGGCGGGTAGGCGGTTGGAAAACAGCGGATGCTTGTCTCACCAGCTCTGAGCCATCTACATGCAGCTGGACACCGAGAATTGTGTCCTTGTTGTGTATCCTCACTCAATAGATTACTCACGGGCCTATGGATGGAATGACACAGAGCCAGTGTGCAAAACTGCGTATCACACAAAGGGCGCGTCTGTCAAACCATATACTCTGCGCCTCCGCAAACAACTGTCAGCGAATGCCCGGCCTCAGGGGTCGGCCTGACCTGAGAAACAGGCACGCTGTGGTGATAGGACCTGCCTGACTCGGACCAGGAAGAGCTTAAAGGAGCGCCGTTTTTTATTTTTAATTCCACATGTCCGCAGCGGTCGGGCGTTCGTGAACAATTTTTTCTGTTGTTTTCTGGAAAACTGCTGGTTATTGCTTTTTGTTTTAGAGAGTTCATTTTCAGGTTTCAAGCACAAATATCTGTTAAAAAAAAAAAACAGCGATGAAGATAAATTCATTCAAATATATTAGAGTCCAGCAACCATCTTGATAACTGATTAAAGTGATTTTTCAAACAAACATTTAATGATTCCAGCTCTTAAAACATGAAGGTTGCTGCCTCCTGTGTCTTACATTAGAGTAAATTTACTATATTTGGGTTTTAGACTGTTTATCCAACAAAACAACAATTTTCACCATTTTCTTTGATGTTGAATGGAACAAAATAAACCGGATTAATCATTAATGAAAATAATCACTAATTGCAGACTCAAAATATTGTTTTTGAAGTATTGTTTTTGTTTGTTTATTTTCCTCAAGAATCACTTCCAGACAAATTAGAGTTATTTACATATATGTAAATATTAAAATTATTCAAAAATGCTTCTTATTCCAGCCTCATACAGTGATAAAGAAAATAAAAAGATATAAGATAAGGGAATGTATATATAAATACAGTCAGCCCTGTAAAGAATTAAAACATCAGGATAATAGAAATAAAACCACATTTCAGTCTTTCAGCTCTGTTGTTTCTCCTGACTCTGTGCTCAGGTATTCTCCTGTTGGCATCGCCTGATTGGGCGGGAAGATCGCGCCATCGAGACCTGGAGGTGGTGGCCAGGCAGCTCGGCATGCACATGGTGACCGGCCATCGTGGGCCTGGTGATCCACGGTGGCCTGATCCTACCGGGCTATATTCTTCGGCAGCATCACCAGAAAGAGCCTGCTGATTTCTCTACTCTGAATCTTCCAGGCCTGGATCACGGCCCAAGTGGGCACCGCTGCAGGCACGACAGCCTGCAGGGAGTGTGGCAGTATGTGTGTGTCAAAGTCTCTGTTTTGGCATGTGTTAACACATGTGTGTCACAGTTTCTTTACAGCATCTATTCCCCGAGCAGCTGCTGTAGTTACTATGATTGATCGGGCGGTCTGCTACTCGCTTTCGCCGGGCCGGGGTTAAATCTTGAAAGAGGCTAAAGGCAAAAATTCTGGCATTTACGCGAACTGATCTGACAAATCAGGGCAGCAGAGCCAATGTGTGTAAGCGCAGTAATAATATAGATGAAGTCCATGTCAGACAGATCCTGTGTTGTACATGTCTGAGCCTTTGGATTGTCGTCAGTTAGCCAAACTGGCCTCGCTTGGTATCCTGCCTGCCCGGCTCGGTTTGGCTCAGGCCAGCTTGGGATTCTGCCTGCTGCTGGAAACCAACTGGCCTTTGGGTACACATTACTGAGTAAGCCAGTGAATATGGGTAATCCTATCAACGCTTTTCTAATTATATTAACGGACCCGGCTTAGTGGGCTGGGAATCAAATCTTTTAATCTCACATGTTGAGGATTGCAACAGTGGCCTTCACTAGCTGTTAGAGGAGGCTGTCACTTGTTCAAATTTCTACTGCTTTTTTTTACCCTTTTAAACATTACCCTTCACCTCCCTCCTCACCTCTGCACTTTTTCTCTTCACCACCCGTCTACCTATTTTATGTCCTCCAGTAGACACATAACCCCGCCTCCTGTCTTCAGCGCAGGGATCGCGCTACTCCGCCACCTTCCGCTGCCTGGAGGAAAACCTGAAGATTGATAAACGCCAGACCGCTCGTGTTGCCCATAGGCGCCACCATCAACATGGACGGCACTGCGCCTGCACGAGGCCGTGGCAGCCATCTTTATCGCCCAGACGTATATCACCCTGGACGTAAGTGATTGTTACCGGCCAGGTAAGGCACGTGATGGGTGCTGAACTCCAGTTTCAGAGTCTGAGAGCAGCTTATATTAAGGCACTGTACAGAGTGGCGGAGGGCATTTTTGAACCAACCTGAAGTTAGCATCACCCGTTCCCTCCCACAAAAGCCAGTGATTTTTCATTGAGTTTTGATCATTGAGAAAATAAACTGTGTCCTAAAGTTTCTGATGATTTAAAGGCCAGATAATCTTCAAGATGAACACTACCTAAATACAATTCCATAAGTAAAAAGCTAATTCTCCAAAGTTCCACCACTAAGCTCCAACTTGTCATTTCATTTAGCTTGAGCTTCTACAAAAGCCTTTTCTTAGAAAGTTAGTGACTGCTTGGAAAGAGCTTGAGAAACACAATCAGGGCTGTAAAGGTGACTATGAGTCGATGGGTTTTCATGTTAACGTCCCCGACAACCTCTGTAGTCTCATTTAGACACTCGTTAGCAACCGCCTTTTTTAAGACACAAGAGCTTAAAAATCACAAGTAGGTTATATTCTGACATGAAAATGTCTTGAGATTGTCTTAAAACCACAGACCTTATTTCAGACATTTAACCAAAAACCCATCGACTTCAGGACGACAATTGGACGTGCTAACATGCTAACTTGCTTCCAGGTTTTAGGACTCATTCCTGCACCATTCTATACTCCATCTAATGGTCGAAACCCCCTCCTCCCACACCATTCTGACATCAGAATCAGGGGCACTGAGTACGACAGTCACCCCCACTTTGTGCAGCAATCGACCAGGTGCAGAGGTGATGAAGTAATCAGAGTTTAAACTCCCTCTCAGGATTTACAAATGCATTAGTGAAACTTTACTCCTCCAGAAAACATTTTAAATACAATTAAAAGTGAAAGTACACACCTTAAATCAGTGGATCCAGTACTGGATCATGATGCTTTTGCTACCTGGCTGCAAGAAAACAATGCAATTCTTATTTTATCTTAATTCACCACAAAGCTGAATAAGAATTTATTGACCTTAAAGGCTGATTCAAGGCTTCCTGTGATATCTCATGAACACCTTCAGTGAATTTCTTCAAATTTGGCACAAAGATTCACCTGGACTTGGAGATGAAGTGATTACAATTTGAGGGTCAGAGGTCAAAGGTCAAGGAGGTCAAGGCAAATTATGACAAAAAATTTACACAACTTTTCAAATAGGATAAAAAACTGGTGTTTGTACAGATCTTCTGTGATGCCAAGAGGAAGATATTTGTGAAGTAGCCATGTTTTAGAATTCTTAGCTTCTCTGCAGCAACTTCCAAACTTGAAACGTTGTCTACTGTCGTGGCTACAGTTTTTTCTATCATAAATCAGCTTTATTGGTCAAGCATGTGAACACACACAAGGAATTTGACTGGTTTTTGTTTCTTACCCACTAATACAACAGACATACACCAGAACAAGAACAACAAAGCTTAGCAAAGTCAAATTGTATTTATCCCGGACTGGTTGGTGGAGGCATACAACCCCAAGGCAATAACTCTTGTTCTGTGCTGTATCTGCTCATCCAGCATGTACAGTGTTCCTCTTGTTACAGCTAAGCAGCCAGCGTGACCAAAACACAGAGTGTTTGGGAGTTTCTACAGAGGATATAAAAGAGATTAAAGACCTAATGAGTGTGTTACATTATCCAAATATTTTAATTGTGAGATGCACCACCACTCCACCCTTCTTTTACAATTTCACAACATTGTCTGTACAAAATAATGTCCTGCAGTGCAAAAACAGTTTGGGAACAGCTACCTTAAAGGTGCTATATGTGAGTTTTTGCTATCGCTACATAGCTAACGTTAGAATTAGCAGCTGTTTACTTACATTCATTCTAGAAGAAGATGATGAAGAAGAAGCAACGCCAATGTTAGTTCTTGTTTTGCTTGTATTTGTTTTCCTCTACTTAAGTAAGCATGCTAACCAGCTAGCCCTGCTCATTCCGGCCTCACAATATCACTTTGCTATATAGTGGGAGTCACGGTCTGCCCTCAGTCCAACATGAGATAACAAGTAGTACTAAGAGGATGTATTCTAACCTCTTGTCTTGTAAACACAACAATGGCTTAAATAAATAGCTGTTAATGTTGACGCTAGCTATTTAGCAATAGCAAAAACTCCCATATAGCACCTTTAAGGCAGGAGTTTTTGGCTCGATGTGAGAAGCTGTTTGTTGTCCTTTATCGTTGTTTACACTGTCTAGTGATTATAGTAGGTAACAGGAAGTTCTAGTCGAACGAATCTGAAAGTCACATGACTCATTATCAGCCTTTTCATTGGATGTGGCATTGAATCTGTTTAACTGTTCAGAGTTTAAAGTTGAAATGATTCCAAGGGGCCACACGCTGCGTAACTCCAAGCATTCCTCATGTAACTCTGCACTAATTGCAAATATGCAGTCAAAGCGACCATATGACTTGCATCAATTTTAGGTGGTGAGCTGTATTGTATAGGGATGAATGGCCATCTAAAACTCTGCATGAATGCTGTAAGAAAGCGGTGACATACCAGTTTACATTTCTGAGGTTTCAGAAAAACATTTACGTCTGATTAGAACCAGTCTACTTGGATCAGACTGCTTGTTGTGACCGCGGGTTACAAATGATGCTCAGCACTTTGAAGTTGATTATTGAATGTCTTTCATCATTGGCTCTTTCCCACCAAATACCAAAATCTAATTTTGAAAAGTTATGTACGACTATTGTGTCATCTGTGGTGAAATCGTTCTAAAATAAGATCCACATGTTGGTGCGTAAATCTCTTGAACGTCCCACTAAATCTCCCAGTCACGATGGGGTGATAATTGACGCTACAGTTTGTCAGAAACAATTGAGATGTAACGCAGAGTTCTGAGATCACATGAAAACACCATGCAGTAAATATCACAGTTTAGAGCTGGAGTCCAAACAGGCCTGAGGTCACATCTGGGACCAACGTGAACTGATAATTCCTCTAATTGCAGACACATCATTACAAGCAGCATTTTTCTGAGTGTTAAAGATTTACGTCAGGAAACATATTGTTATGTTGTGGACGTATTTCCTCTGCACATACAGCTTTTATACGAGTGTTAAACATTATACCACACCTTGTGTTTTTTAATACCACGGCTCACCTTCTGCTGTTATCTTTGTGAAGGAGATCAGTAAATATCTGCTATAAACATTAAAGTAGCTTGATACTAAATGTATGAAAACTCATTCACACCCTTTTAATCTGAAGCCAAGTGGTATCCAGCACCTTTTAGTGCTCTTACATACCAAGTTTATTGGGTTTATTGGCGGCTGTTCAGCCGAGTGAGTGTGCTGAATCAGCAGCGAAAGCACCCGGTGAGTTCTCTGTTTGGCTGCTTGGCCCAGTGAATCAGCGATTCCCGCTATTATATGTGGTTTAACCTCTGCCTTTTCTGGTGTTGTCAGAGTCTGACAGCACCACAGTCTTTAAGTTCTGCAGATGGCGTTTTTTTTAACTGAAAAATGTCACATGTTTTTCACATTGTGTCACCCTTTTTTGCTCATAAATTAACTCTTTTTGCATCTGAAAAGCCTTTTCTGTGTCTCTGTGAAATGGGGCTGTTCATTTTGGCCGCACACAAGAAACACACTGTTCATAAGATTGAAGAGGGCAAACCACTTTACAACTGTCCAACGGCGGGGCAAAGAAAAGTGAAACTTTATGGTGACAGTTCACAATTCATATTCCAAGTGTATGAAACTGTTTCTCAGACACAGAACTTAAACTCTGGCCGTCAGCTGTAGTCTTTGTCCAAGTCCAAGTACACAAGGTGATATGGGTGAAATACATAAAACATTACAACTACTTTGTCGGCTTTACTCCCTTGAGGTAGGCTAAATGTATAAAGACCTTATGCTGCGTTCTATTTATAGCAAAGGTTGAAAGTCAGAACCAGGAGTGGCGCCACCCTTGAGTTGACGGTGTTCCAGTTGAGAAGTCGGAAAAACATGGACGCTCACAGAGCTCTTAGCTTAGAGTTGCTCTTTTGAGTATAGACAACTTCAGAACAAATGGGCAATCCACTTAAGAACGTTCCTAAAACCACATTCAAACTTAACTCTTCAAGAAAAAAGAAACTTTGACCATGAACCGTTTCAAACATATCCTGGACTAGCCATTGTCATTGCTAACCATTGTTAGCAATACCAGTTGATGACAATGCTCTAGACGGTATTTTGCACATACAAATGGATAAAAACTGAACAGTACTATGAGTATGACTGACTTGATGTGAAACAAGTAAGACAGAACTGCTATAAACAGTAAAATCAGCAGAGTTTTCACTATGATTGGATGCAGCAGTCATCTTGGAATTTGGTGTCGGGGTTGTTGGGATTTCTCAGACTTTCCGAGGTGGAAATCCGACTTCAGGGGGCGTCCCAGTTGAAATTTCAGACTAGGAACTCAGAAATTCTGATTTCCGAGTACAACTGGAATACACCATTAGTGTAGCTTAGCAGAAAGACTTGAAACAGGTGGAAACAGCTGGCTTGACTCTTTGTATACCAAACATTAATTGAATAAACTAGAATAGGACCTTAACTGGATCCGCACCCAAATTTAATGGGTTCGTCCCTGAACTATCCCCCATCCCTCCGCCAAGTTTGGTGCAAATTGGTTCAGTGCTTTTTGAATAATAACAAACAACAGACACAGGTGAAAAACGTAACCTCCTTCAGGGGAGATGATTATTCAAACATAATGCAAACCTGTAAATGCAACCCCAACAATACAAAACAAGGATTCAGACTAGGAACTCAGAAATTCCGGCTTCTGAGTACAACTTGAACACACCATTAAAAGACATGCAAGTGGCATAAACTGGAGCCGACCTTTGACGTTCACATTGATTTTCCGGGACCTTTCCTCAGTTTGAAGTTGGCTAATCTTTCTTCTCTCTCCTCCCCAGTATGACCGCCACTCTGGCCAGCGTTGGAGCCGCCAGTATTCCCAGTGCCGGACTGGTGACCATGCTGCTGATCCTGACGGCTGTTGGTTTGCCCACCCAGGACATCAGTCTGCTCATCGCTGTCGACTGGCTGCTGTGAGTCAGGTGTCTGATAGGTGTAGTCAATGATGGCCATATGTGTTCAGCTCTGATCATTTCAGTCGCTGACGGTGATACTGTTTGTCCACTCAGTGACAGAATGCGTACCTCCATCAATGTGGTGGGCGACTCATTCGGTGCTGGGATCGTGGACCACTTGTCCAAGGCGGAGCTCACCGAGCTCGATGCAGTGGATATGCAAATGCTCCCGCCAGAGGAGGAGCTCGATTTCATCCCACCGCCGCCGATCCTCACGGAGATGGACCTGGTCGACCCGCTCAAACCGCCCGAGCTGCCTCCTCGCTCCCCTCGCCCGCCCAAACAAAACAACCACGGTCACGTCCTCTCCCAGTCCCACTCCATCACTTACTCGCCGTCCCGCTCTATCCGATCCCCGTCACCTCGTTCCATCCGTTCTCCCTCTCCGCGCTCCGTCTGCTCCCATTCTCCCCGACCTTTCCATACTCATTCACCACGCCTTCTCCGCAGGACGGAGCCAGGCTACTGCGCTCTGCCAAGCCTCGATAACCAGGTATGTACCCACCTCTTCTACTTCCTCTTCCTGTACTGTAATGCCTCAGACTGCATGTTTAATCTGCTTTTCGGAGAACTGGAGATTGGTCAACTTGCCAGTGGACACCTAAAACTAAAAGAGATCTAGTTTGCTCTCAGATCACTTGAATTACAATAAACTGAAAGGTGATCATGGGATTTTTGCCCAATGACACTAAAAAAGTACAGCCTACCCCAGCTTTAAGTGATTAAGATTATCATTATGGGTTAAGAATAATTCTTAAAATAGATGAACCATTTTAAATACAGTTACAGATCAATAAATGTGTGGTTACACATATAAGATAGTTCGCCAAACAAATGATAACTCATTAGCCTATATGAAGTACATGTGCATGTAAACGGTATGTATCTAATGTAACTAATGTCTTTATAGAAGTAAGTTACCTAAAACCAGGAAAGTAAATTAGTATGTTAGCACTTCCTGTTCCCTCGTCTCAAAGTCAATAAGTTTTTGGTTAAATGTCTGAAATAAGGTCTGTGGTTTAAACACAAGCTCAAGACATTTTCAGGTTTTATTCTCCGACATAAAATGGGTCAGTAAATCCCCCACTCCTGATGTTTGAAGCTTTTACTGCACCTGTACATGTTAAGCAACGAGTGTCTAAATGAGACTACAGAGGTTGTCGGGGACATTAACATGAAAACCCATCTAACTTTCTAAGAAGAAAGGCTTTTGTAGAAGAGCTCAGAGCTAAATGAAATGACAAGTTGGAAGCTTAGTGGTGGAGACGTTGACGTCATGTGACCGTGGTGTAGTTGGTTTATAGCCTAACATTAGCTTTTTACTTGTGGAGATTGGATTTAGGCTTCAAACATCAGAACAATGGTGTTCATCTGTGAAGATTATCTGATCAACTAAACCTGGAAGGATCAAAAACTTTAGTTGGTCACAGTTTATTTTCTGTAATAATCCAAAAGACAACAAAAACATACCATTGGCTTTTTGTGGAGGGAACCAGGCTGATGCTAACTTCAGGGTTGCCTTACAAAAATACGTCATTGCTGCACCACTCTATTATTTATTTTTAATTTTATATGCTTTATATATTGTAGTCAACATCTGGATTGCCAGGGTGTGAAAATCCCATCAGCTCTTTTCTGTAAAAGTATTGATAAAAATGGAAGTAATCTATTGACAATGACATTAAGTCTGCAGGTATAAATGTTCATGGTACAAATCATCTGCAGCCCATTTCCAGTCTGACCAGTCAAAGTGATTTTTCACAACCTTGCAACCAAACCTTGTTCTTATAACTGATTTATAAAGGGTGTTGTATTGGAAAGTGGTGTCATTATATATTTAGAAGGTGTGAAACTATAAGAAGGAGCATAAATATTTTAACAAGACACCAGTCTGGATTCCTTTAACGTTTATCATGTGTGCATCTGGAAGAGTTCAGTCGGTACAGGCTCCTCGTGGTCCACCCGATCTCATCTGTGTCTCTTTGCCTCCTCAGATTCCCACACTGGCTCGCTGCTACAGAGAGAGAGACAGGGAACGTGAGCGACTGAGGCGAGAGAGCGAAACCGAGGAGGAGGAGGAGAGAGAGAGGGTCCTGGGCGAAGTGAGTGACGGCGAGGAGAGCGACGACACTGCGTACGACCGGCGGCACGCCATCCCTCCGTGCGACCTGCCGTGACCGGATTTTACCACCACAGAAAAAGCTTTTCCCCCTCGTCGATTTGTTTCCGTTTACGCGACAGGTTTCCCCACGTTTTTATCCAGTGGAGGTCCACAGTGGATTTCTACCTGGTTACAAATCCGTTTCTTACATCTATTCTGAGTCCACTGATTTTGATCGACAGGACTGATCGATAAGCTCTTTCCACTCCTGAAAAGCAGCCCTCAGATTTTTTGCTCTTTGCTTTGCTGCAACACAGAGCTTTAAATGAAGAGTTGTTTTCCTTAGTTTACTCATCTCATTTCCTTTTTATAACTCCATCACTGTGTTGATTTATCATTTTGTAACCAAACTTAAAATGCTCCCATATGACTGAACTGCTCTTGATAAAATAAGTATGTTGGTGTTTTTACCAGCCTTTTAACGCACAACCACCAGTTATTAGTCGCTCCTTTGCTCCAACTCCTTCTCTTCTACTTTGAGTTTCTTGGCAGGAAGTGAAAAAAATATTAATAGTGTTGGGAAAAATGTTTATTTTCTTGCTTGCAGAGATTTAGAAGAGAAAACTGATGAGACTCTCATGTCTGTATGTTAGCTTAGCTTAGCACAAAGACTGGAAACGGGGAAGCAGCTAAAGAGATGTTTTTGGGCAGCGGAGGAAACTACAACAAGTTTTTGCATTAAAACAGTGTTTTTTGTCCCTTTGTCCGTCTTTCACATTATCATTTAGTTGTTGTCTTTGATCACAAATGTACTACATTTTCTGCTTTTTATTAGTTTTAGGTCTAATTTTCGTTGTGAAAAATAGGTCTGTGAAAGTTTTTCGTCATAGTTTTCATTTCAAAACTAACAATGTGTGCAGGACTATTTCCTGAATAATAATCCAGCACGTAAACATGCATAAAACCACAATATTTCTACACTTATTATGGTTTCAGTGAGCGAAAAGACAGAACTACGCTCTCTGTTTCCCTTTGTTTCCAGTCTTTATGCTAAGCTAAGCTAACCAGCTGCTGGTTGTAGCCTCATATTAACGTACAGAGAGGTATCAGTGGCATCAATCTAACTCTAGGTGAGAAAAACAAGCGAGAGTATTTCCCAAAATGTCGAACTATTCCTTTTAACGACCTCAAGAATACACCAGCTTCATGTAAACGATAGAAACAAACAACCAGCTGACATTATTTTTATAATTCTCCACCTTCTTGCATCTTTACATTTTCATCCTCGGTGCTCTTCTCCCCCCGACAGAAGTCACTATTGATGTTAATATTGTCTATATTATCTATGGTTTGTATTTTCTTGTCGTGGTTCGGTGTCTGAAATGATGAGTAATAGGCAAGATGCTGTTTTGATTTTGTCGTATGTTTAAATTTACTAGTTATTTTGCTGTAAAATAACTTCATCTGTCTCCCTACATCCTTAGGTCTTAACTCAGATTCACAGGTCCAGGTTGTGTGTATATTGTATGTAATAAAATCTTAGAGATTTATTTAAAATAACGTAACAATTCTTCTGTGTTTTCTCTGCCGTTTAAGTAACTTGCGCAATCCGCAGAGAGGGGATTTGCAGTCAAAAGGGGGACACGTGTCAGTGTTTGGTGACTAAAGACAAAGGGAGGAGGGAAAAAAAGATATTACTGGATGGAAAAGTTGCAACAGACACACAACACGAGGCTGCGCTTACACATGGATGAGACAAAGACACACGGAGATACCAACACACTTAATCCTCTCAAAGAAGAGTTAGAGATGGGCGAGCACAGGAGAGAGTGATGGATGGATGGATGGGAGAGGACTCGGGGAGGGCGGCAGATGGCCAGAAAGACGTCAATCCTTTTCATTCTTCCCAGACAGCATAAGGGCACTGTGGGTAATTGCGAGCAGGACTGACGTTAGCTTTGGGTCCCTGCACGTCAGAGAGAGCCGAGAGTAAGTTGAGGGAAGAGGTGAAATTTATCAGAAATGTAAAAAAAGAAAAAACATCTGATGACGTGTTGACGTTATAGTCTTAAATATTCAGGTTTGTGTCGACGTCGATGTCTCTGAAATGAAACGCTAATCTGTTGTGTAGCATGAGAGAGAGCTGTCCAACACATGACGTGAGGGTATCACACCATCTGAGGCGACAGGGGGGTCAGGAATTTAATCACTGCAGCCATCACTGAGAGCACTGTTTATGTAGGGGGCGTCATCTACTCCTAAACCCTGTGCGTTTTCTTTACTTCAGCTCAATACATTCACACTCTGGACCTCAAACTGAATAATCCAAAATAAAAGACAAATTCAGTCGCGGTGAACTGCTCAAACTGGACATTTGAATATTCTTAAAGAGAACTTTGAATGGGTGAAACACATTTTAGTGTATCACGTCTTAGTTATGTCGAAGTAGTAACTTTCTTTCTTTTTTATTTAAGTAAGAACAAAGTTTAACATCTCAACTTCAAGCTTTCAAAGATAAAATATAAATGAGTTCTAATCTTGATTCATCTGTAGACGATTAAATATCTAAATATAGTAAAAATTATAACTGAATATTGAATTTAAAACAGAGAAGCTGGGACCTTGGGAAAGTAAATTATTATCAGACAGATTCAATTGGGGTAATGTTTGATTTCGTCTCACGGGACCTCAAACTAAATAATCCACAAAAAAGTTGAATGTTGTTGCAATAAACTGCTCAAACTGGACATTTTAAGGAAAATGTTAAGCAACTTCAAACAGTTCAAACACTATGACAAATGAAATAAACACTTCAACAAATTCAATTATCATCCTGGATACAGAGTCCTCTCTCTGCAAACATCCTCTCATCCTGCTTAAAATAATAAAATCCAACTCAACATATCAGCATCAGACACCAGAACAAATCAGGGTTCACTTGGACCTTGTCAAACAACAAGAGGCGATAAAATACAAAACAAAATGCATCTATCAACAACAACAAGATCACAAAACACACTCTTCAGGAACTTTCTTTGCCTTCTCTTCCTTCTCATTTTTGGTGCACCAAAATCTAAAATCACTAAGTGTCATTGTATATGTGTTTATGTCAAGTAAAAACAAGTTTAACGTCAATTTCAAACCTCTGAAAAGAATCTAATAATATAGTGTTGATATGAGTTAATCCCAAGCGTTTTTCACCAAAAGCTGGTGGAAAAAGTAAACAACAATCATCAAATAAATGCTCTTGATTAACTAATCAATAAATAGATCAATTATTTCACCCTTTGATATGTTATTGATGTATAACCAATAAAGCCCGGCTTAAAAGAAAGAAATTAGTGCATTTCTTGAATAACTTGATTTTGATCAATTCTATTTGAGTTAAATCTACCACATAGAAAAGCACAGCACAGTTATTTAACATGTATGGTGGCTCGACCTCAAAGTTTCATCTACCAGCCCTGGCCATGTATAACACCCATTCAGAAATCCACATGAGTAATATCAGTATTTTTTTGTCTATTGTTAAAGCATTCTCTCTTTTTTCTGGACATTGGAATAAATAACATAACTCATCTGGATCTTATGAATAAATGAACAACAAAGAATCATTTCAAGATGAGGATGCTCGTGCGGGTACTCTATGATCTTTAAGCTACATACTCACATAAGTGAAAACCCATTTGGCGGCAGGGGTGTGACACTATCGGTTTGTGTTTTAAACCCTGATCGGCCATCTAGAGGCGGGATCACTCATCACATACAGGACGCTGGCATGTTACCGTCTACTCCTCGTCTCTGTGAGTTTTAAAACTTTTCGTAAAACAGACTAACT
This sequence comes from Lates japonicus, assembly GCA_033238685.1. Classification (NCBI taxonomy): domain Eukaryota; kingdom Metazoa; phylum Chordata; class Actinopteri; family Centropomidae; genus Lates; species Lates japonicus. The sequence goes on from BRZM01001994.1 coordinate 30,215, forward strand.
CAGGCGTACAGTATAGCCTCTAATAATACTGTATCCACGCCTGGTGGCAGCTTTTAAAAGTTGTTTAGATTTGAGCAAACAGCTACTCCCAGGTCACTGCTACTGAAACCATGTGGAAGGAATTCACAAATCCATGACATGACTGATAAAATGTGATCTTTATTAAATAAAGTGAGACATAAATATACCTTATACCCGACCACGTTTGTCTGAATATATGCAGGTCTACCCACATCCACACAATTAAACAACCTGAAAAGAATCTTTTGTTTTCACGCTGTGACTCTCAAACAAAATCTGCAGGGTGCTTGTTCCACCTCATCACACTGATCTTAGATTCAAAACAAATGGATTCCACTGCCAGTGTAATCCACTTCTCCTCTTGTTGTGTCTTTTACGATACTCTATAAATAAAATGTAGTATCATCAGTATTGACCTCTAATCCAAGTTCTCTGAATCCTCAAACACTTTCACAGTTTGGCAAAAATGTGGATAAAAACACTGTTTTCCATCATCATGCTCTGATGACCTCGAAAGGTCCTGACGAGGTTATTTTCTGCATTTAAGTGTCTAAAAATGACTACACAGATATTACATATATATGTGTGTATATATACATATATATATATATATATATATATAATTTTATTAATAAAAATAACGGTCCATTCATTTGGTCATATATACAGCATCATATCCCTCTATTGCGGCCATCGAAACAGGTAGAATTGACTTTTTTATTCAGGTTTTAAGCCTCATTTTTATGATTTACTTTTTAGATTTTGATAAGAATATTTTAACCTGATAATAAAGGTTTAGTCATTGAGCGTCTAACAGTCTGAGAAGTTATCAGAGAGCAAGCTAAGCAAAACGTTCTGTAGCCCTCCAAGACATCCTGTGGCCTGTGGTTTTAATCACCTGATCTGTTGTTTTGGAAGGAGGAGGCCTCTGTTGATAATTCGGCTTCTAATGACTCCTGAACATCTGCATGTGAGTTATCAGAGAAACAAGCTGAAGCGTTGGTAGCGGCTCAGGCGATTTGCAACATTTAACTGATTTATTGGGCTCCTGGTAAAACCTGGTAACTGGAGATCACTATCATCTCCATCTTTTATCATTGACAGTTGAGGAGTCCTCTGATACACAGAGTTGTGTATTTATCCATTTTTGTGTGTTGAACCACTGTGGGTAGTTTTATCTTCAAAATGATTAGTTGAGCCTCAGATCATCAGACTGTCACAGTTTAGCTTCACCACTGGGTAGAAATGTCACTTTCGAACCCTCTGCTTTACTGACCTGAGATCAGCTTCTCATACTCTCTCCAGGCCTGTATCCATTACCGTGTAGCTGTGTAACGCCTGGAAAGGCAACTGGACCAACTACCCTTCAGACTCTGTCACCGCCTCCGCGCCCGATGAAGCGTCCTACCTTCATCTCATCAGTAGCAGGATTTTTTCCCGCGCCTTCTGCCACTCCCTAACTAGTACAGGGCATCAACACCTGCACAGCACCCACTGTACTGCGTTTGGCTACTGCACTGTGTGTGCCAGGGGCAGCTCAATACTGGACTGAGCAGTCAGTGTCTTCACTGTCACGTTGTGCAACAGAAGTTACCTCTCATGCAACCATCATTTTACATTTGGGACTTTTTTCTATGGTGATTACATTCGGTGACGATACAATTTTTCTCAAATATTCTTTATCACCTGGATTGAACCTTATCCACCTGCTGCACAGTAAATGAGATTTTTTAACCTGCTTCTTAAAGTTGCAACTCATTTATTTTGCTAAACAAAGATAGTGACACCTCCACATGACACAGCCCCGAGCCATAAGCTTTATTTTATTTGTTTGAATGATTTCCTGATATTTTTCAGGATGTTTGCTTGGAAATAACTGCATTGTTGTTTGGTGCCAATTATGGGAAAAAGGAAGTAGTGTTTATTCGACTTTTCTATAATTTGTTCTGATTGGATAAAGTGTTTTCAGTCAGGCACAACTGCACATGAATAAGGCTAAATTTCTCTTTAAACCAAACATTCCACATATATAGAAGAATAAGTTTCCAATTTTAGAGGTGTATAATGATGGAATATATGCAGGGTTTAAATCGAGGTTTCTTTTGGGGAGTGCAATTTTTCTCTAAAATTACATTTATTGATTCTGAAACTTTCTAGAAATTATTAAGATACGTAAATTATTATTTGTTGTTTGTCTATATAGGTCTTTTCTTTTTTTTTCTCCAAAAATGAGCAAGAAGGAACAATGCCCTTCTGTTTATAATATTTCTGTGCCTAAACAACTTGAGACAGTAAAATCTACTGTACGGCTAGTGAATATTTTTTATTCCAGCTGCGGAGTTCTAGAGGAGCAGGTCTTTTAAGTTTTATTAAACAGCAGGGTTTCTTCCATAGATCGGTTTTATTTACTTATTGAGAGAGCAGATGTTTACTGTGTATCATGTGTCAAATATAAATCATGCAAAAGCCTCAAGCGTAAAAACCATGATCACATCAAATAGAGCTTTATGTCAGTCAAATCTTTGTCTACATGTTGTATGTTTTCTCCTCTGGCAGCCACATCTTGGCCTGTCCCTTTCCCTCACAACAAGGTGCTGGTTGAATGTCAGTGTGAAACGGCTCAATCCAGACCACGATGACCAGGGTTCTCTGAGGTAGAATTTATTCACGTCTGCCTCTCCAGTGCCCTGTCCAGCGCAGGAGTCGGCCAAAGTCCCGTTGGGCTGAGGACAGGTGGTTTGTGGAGAATGATCTCCTCCCCCCCTTGCCTCATTTCGTCAGTCATACTATTCTCCTCGTTCTCGTCCTATCAGTCTCAGGCGTGTGGCAGCGTGGTACATTTTCTCGTGTCCTGCCTCTCGGTGGTAGAAGTAGCTGAGAAGTTGGACACGATGGCTAACACCGACAAAGGATGAGCAACCGCCATGATGGTGCCACATAAGAACCTGGCCACTGGCAAGTGCTCCGTTTGTGCTCCCGTGGCCCCACATTCGTCATGACACCACCAGAGGCCTCGGGGATGCTGGTGAAGCGCCGTCATTGGGGGCTGTCCACCCTCGGCGAAGTAGGCGAAGCGCTGGAAGAGTATAGCGCTTATGCAGAGAAGAAGATAGGCGAGCGAGCTCTCGGAGGCTAGCCTTTAGCGTCCTGGCGGGATCTGGAGGCCCTTGGGTGGCGGAAGTGAGATCACAAAAGACCCTCACTGGCCTGATGACCTGATGAGGGCCAGGGACACCGGAGGGCTGCAGCACTCGCGGCCAGCTCCGTTCAGCGCGGTAGGGCCTGTGAAGAAGTCGATAAAATGTTGCAGCGTGCCCAGAAGTCACGGCTTGGGAAGCAGATGAGCGCGCCGATGAGCTCGAGCGAGAGCCGGGTCTGAATCGTCTCGATGAAAGAGGGGTCCTGGAGGGTGAAGCCGGGGCGGGATCCGATGGTTTCGTTGTAACTGGTGGGGTGGTATGAGTGTTCTTCTTTCAAAATAAACCTGGCGAAAGGAAAAGTTGCAATTAAAGAAAAAATCAGCAGATAAACTGAACGAACACTTTTATATTCTGTCGTGTGCTGTTTATAAAACATGAGCTGGGCGAGGAAATATGAAATAAAAGGATGGTGGGAAGTAATGATAAGTAGCTCCATGGAGGCGGTATAAACAGGAAAACGAGATGGAGTAAGCAGCAGGAGGACGAGGATAAGTGGTGAAAATGGGCGTGTTAAGTTGGTCCTCAACACATTTGGAGTATCCGCCTGACCATCGGGATCAGTGGAGCCTGTGGATCTAACTGATACTGTGCTAACACTCTCCTCTCATTTCACTCCTCCACCTCTGACGGCTGTTTTTTACCGGCGGACTTTCATATAAATCAGATTTCTCTATATTTAAACACACAAAAACATGCGTCCGCTGTGACTCAGGGGTTAGCGTTGTTACACCAGACGTACACGGCCAAGCGTTTTGACGCCGTTTAACCCGGCTGCTTGTTTTTCTAAGCGGTAGGTGCAGTTTGAGATGACTGGGCGTTAGTGTACTAACTCTAAGTTAGATAGAGTTACCAGGTGTTTGATGCAGCACATGGCCCCAAAACTCCTGTTTATATGTTTCTATGTGCCTCTCTCTCAGCCCTCATGTCTTCTTCCTCATAGCACAACATTACAAATCCAACAAGGTAATCTTAAAAGCTAAAACTGAATAATTTCCATTTTCTTTTTGCTGGTGTTTGAGATTTCTGCATTCCTGAATTTTACCTAGAAGAGGTAAAGTTAAACCTTTCCACATGGCACCAATTTCTGGGCTATGGTGCTACTATTTCTTGCAACCTATATAGAGAAACTTTTTTAAAGTCCAGTCCTCGTAAAAATTATAAAGCTCAGCTACAACTGACATGATAGTTTATTAATCAAGTCAGTCCAAATCAAACGGGAATCTTCAAAAGTTACAGCCTTAATGGTGTGAAATTCGTTTGTTCCCCAATGAAGTGTTTGCTTGCTGATCTGCAGTGGAGGAACAGGAACAAGTAGCAAATACCCACTTGTTTTGTCCATCTCCAAGCTTAGAGTGGATTTTTGTGCAGAAAGAGGACTTTGAATTTTGTCCTCCCGGCTGGCACATATTTCAATGCATGCCAGGTGGATCTCCTCTGGGACAGGATGGTGACAAAGACCAGTTTTTCTTGTTATATACTGCACATATTGGCTTGGGGCTTGGTTTAAGACAGACTTGGATAAAGTCTGGATAAAAGCCAACCCATCTCTCTCCTGTATCTCCCCTAATCTAAATCTCTAGTAAAGACCAGAAAAATACACCTAAATACTTTAAACACAGTATTTTATTGGGGAACTTCTTGTGATGGATTATCAGAATATCTCTATGTTTCAGATGTTTTCCTAATTATTTAGGACACAAACATCTTTGGTTGACCTTGAAATCTGATCAATATTTAAAAGCTGGGCACATATCTGCGGGACTAGGTAATTAAACCCGAGTTCGGTGAGAGACTGAAAGGCAAACGTTAGCATTGTTAACCCCTTCCAGACTAGAAACCAGATTTAGTTTGTTTGATTTCCCCGTCTACTCTGGTGATTGTGTGGGGGCGATCTGTGCATGTGGGTTTAGGTTTGGGTTGTGCAGCGTCCAAAAGTGTTAGATATCAGTCGTTATGTATCTATAATAGAATAGCAGGCAGCAGCAGTGCTGATAAAGACGTAAATCCACATAACCTAGACCCCCCACCCCAGAATCTCCCCTCGTCTCCAGGCGGCGGAGAGCACAAAGGCCTAATTTCATTTCGGTCGTCAGAAAACTGATCTTCAGCCTCTTTTCAAGCCGTTTCCAGTCGTCACCTATGGTCTGAGTTTATTAATACAGACGTTTCATTTATGTTGATGTACTCTAAGGTTGTCTTCCTCTATGTAGACCTTTAGATCTCTAGGGGTAACGTAGAGACAAAGCTCATCTTTCATTAACCTCTCTCTACCTTTAACTCCTCGACTCGATCTCTCTCTTCTCAGTAGCTTTGAAGTGTCCTCCATCTAAATGCCTCTCCTGCCCTCCTCTTGTTTTTTTCCCCTACTCCTCTCCTCTTCCTTCCCTCAATCTGGGTGGATCGGATTTAACAACAAGTCAAAATAATCTCAGGAGCCTCGCCTCCTTGGCCTCACTCTCTTTCTCTTCTTTACCGAACTTTAACATTTCCCACTCAAGCGATAAGTTTTCCGAAGTAAGACCTCAAGATCTGGTTTAGTGTTCTGTATTTTCTATGCCCTCCACCCCTCATCACTTCCTGGCAGTGTTAACCTCTCTTCTCTCTTTGCTATAAACTGTCACTCATCTAGCATCTTGACTCCATCCTCCATCACAGCCTCTTGTTCTCCCTATCAGATGCAGAGTGGCTCTTGGATGTGTCATCACCCTCCTCCCTCCCGCAGCTCCTTCTCACCTGAACTCGACAGAGTCTCCAGAGCAGAAGATGAGGATGGAGATGAGCAGTAAACCACATGAGCGCTGATGATGGCGATGATCCAGGCTCCGCCAGACGACTCCGGATACTCAAACGGCCTCAGGCTGCCGTCGTTGGCGGTAGGCCTCTCCTCCTCCTTGGAAGCCCTCGTCGCCAAACGGTCGATGATCTCCTCTGCATCCTATTGGCCGCAACTCCTCAGGAAAATGTCAGGGGTTGGCGACTCCGCAGCCTCCCGCCGACTGGTAAGCTGGGATAGCGTCGAAGCAGACGCAGCTCCTGTCGGGAAGAGCTGTTCCTCAGGGGTCAGCGGAGGCGCTCGGGGTCGCCCAGCAGGGAGTCCGGGAACTGGGCCAGGGTGCGGAGCTGGGTCTCATAACGCATCCCCGACACATTGATGGCGAGGCGCTCGGTCAGAACCAACCGCTCCCTCCACCGACGACGGTTCTCCTCCGGACCTCCCTGCTCCACTCCTTCACGCCATTCTCCTTCTCTCAGCTTATTGTGTTGTCTTTGGTCTTCTTGTCTTCATCACCGACCTCCTCAGCCTTCGGTTCCTCTGCCTTCCCTCCTCCTCCTCCTTCTGTACCTCCTCCCTTGTCTTGATTATCCATCTTCCAGTCTTTGATTTTCTTACTTTTCTCTGCCTCTTTGCTCTGGAAAAGGAAGCAAATCAGGGTTAATCTGGCGTTAAAAAAAAAACAGCGAGGAAACATGAACAAACTGATGTTAAAAGTAAGAAAAATGATCAAACTGAAAAGGACGATGTCCAAATCACCCAATTCATGCATAAAAATCAAATATTTGAGTAAGATTACACATTAGTTCATCAGTTACACAGCTTCCCAGTAAGATATCATTATTATTCTATTACATTACACTCAGTTTCCAGTTTATTAGGTACAGCCCTGCAGTAAATCCACCCTTCATGAAGGTTATAATGTTTTTTTTTTTAAAACTGATTCAGAAAGGTGTGAATTAAACTCTGTCCCGTTTCTATTATTGTGTCCACCTTATTCACATTAATAAAGATGGGTTTAAATAACCAAAACACCAACAGCATCGCACACTACATCCTTAACTTGTGTCTAAAACATTTGACCATAATAATCTTCACGAAAGGAGGATTGTTGTTTTTTGGTATCAGCTTCAAACTGAGCGAGTGCATGAAAATCAAAACCTCACTTCCTGTTTTTTCTCTGTGAATTAAGCCTAGCGATTTTCTGCACAAATAGAAAGACATTTTATGAACTTATTTAGATTGAATTATGTAGAAATTAACATGAGACATGAGAAAATAATAAAAAACACAAAGGAAAGCTTAGAAAAAAGCTGAATTAGTTGGAAAAATTCCCCAATTTTTGCATCTTTTTGTAGATTTTTCAGCAAACTCTTCATGCATTTTACTGGAAAACTCTTTTTTTTTTTTTGTTATGCTTTCCATGCACACATGCAGTGTGAACCAGACCAGCCTCCTTCTCCTCCTCCTCTCACCCGAGCCAGAGCTGCTGCCTCCAGCTGATCACACCCTCCACAGAGCGACCATGGTTCTCCCGCTGCACCTCCACCTGCAGGTCCCTGCTGGGGCCGATCCTTTACTCCGTCTGAGACAGTTTCTCCTCTTCATCATGATGTTCAGACCGCACAACCCCTCCTCCTCCTCTCTCCCACCTTCATGTGTCACGTTTCGGAGCAGTAGGAGGAGGAGGAGGTGGTGGGGGCAGCCTCCAGGAGCTGTTACGGTGTTAAACTGCAGCCCCGGGGTGAAGTTAAGATAGTTAAGCTTGTTTGTAGGTCACTCACTGTCTTCACTTTGCTCTCTCTCACGCTCCGGGTGGAATGCTGTCGGGGCCGAAATTCAATCTTTGACCCCTCTCCTCCTCCTCCTGCACTCCTCTGCCCCCCCCCCCACCCACACACACACACACACACATACTCTTCCTTAAACACACCGTCCATGTTTGCACGCATGTGTGCACATGACCTCGAAGAGACCACAGACATGTGGTGAGTATTTTCCCTCGGTTTCTGTCTCCATGCCGCCTCTGACTGTTTTACAGCTCTGCTGTCATCATCTATTTTGAATTAGGACATAAATCTGACTGCGGTTTTTGGCTGAATTTGTCCACTTATTTAAAACAGAGCAAATAAAACTTCCTCGTCAGACCGCTCTTCATTCATTTAATATTAAATATAAATCTGGAAATCTGTGGTTATTTTAGACACATCATGAAGTCTTCACTCACGCATCTCTGAGCAGCTTTGTGCAGAAAAACTACAATTCCCATTAGCAGACACCTCGCAAATGTTGCATTCAAGTACTCCCTTTCTGACTTTTCCATTTTCTGCTTTCTCTGCAACATTTACTTGTCAAACACAGTCACTGGTTACTTAACAGATGAGGGTTTTGCATTTAAAAAACATGAAATAAGCCTAGAAAACACAGAGCACTGTTGAAGATTTAAGGGACCAGACTACATTGACAAAATCAGGAATTTTACGGAGCAGAACACAGGAGCTGCTGGAATACTTCCTGCATATCTGGCCATTAGTTAAATGCGGCTTTCGCAGTGGAAGAAGTATTCAGATCATCTACATATGAGTGGCACAACAACACACAAAACTGCAGCTGTATTCCACTTCCAACTCCTGTGTTCTGTAAATTCTGTTTTTGTCAGCGATCTAGTACTTTATAGGATGTTTCTGGTTAAACAAAGGATCTTACTCTTAAGAAAAAAGCTCTGTCTCTGTGAGAGTCCCGACCATAATGTTTGTGGGCTCTTATAATAACAATCTGGGCCTGTATTGGCAAAAAGCAGCTTTAGTGAGACGCACTTTGACGTGAATTCCGTTTGATAACACTGCAGCAGCTTTCTCTAAAGATTTTAATCCGAGTTATTAGGTAAGTTATTTGATTTCCGGTTTCCCGGCTTTTGAGGCAGCAGAGCAAACCCACATGATTACCGGAACTTCAGACTTTGACACACAAACGGACGCTGATCTGAGAAAGTGGTGGCTTAGACGAGACACGGCCTGCTGCGACACATTAAAGAGATTTGGCAAAGAATAATAATAATATTTTGTATCTGACTCTGCTGTTCCGGTGTGACCGTCTCGCTGTTTGACAACGGCGCAGCTCTGCGGCGTTTACGATCAAACACCGTAAATGTCTCGCTACTACAACAAAGTGGCGTGTTTGTCGCAGGGGATCGAGAGGCATCCAGAGGATGTTAAAATGTTCAGTGCAGGTGTTTTAACGTTGTCTGCGCGGTGTTTTGTGTGATCAGAGCAGAAGTGGCATTTCAGCTCCTCTGCATCTTTCGAACAGTGGAAGACAGCGCTAAAGTGGTGTTTGTGCAAAAGGTGATGTTATTGATTTGATTCATCTTTATTTCACATTTAAGTTGTTTCGTCCAGAAATTCAACAAAACATGGCAGTTTGATTGATGTGACTTTTAATTGATGCATCTGTAACTGGTGCGGAGACGATTTGACCTGGATGTTCGTACCTTCTAGAATTCACTTTGTTGATGTATTTCCAGGTGCAGCGGGTGAAACTCTGGAAGCGGAGTTAAACAAAGCAGGGCCAGGGAATGGCTGCTTTTGTCCTGTGACATCTCCAAGGAAGACATCAAGGTACGGCTCAGGGTGTTTTAACGTGCGATCTCAGATTATGTCACCTGACTGCCTCAGGATAAATACGTCAGAAAACATGGGTTATTTTACATTTAAAGATGAAAATATACATTATTCATTCAAGGGTTTCCTCATCAAAATATCCGCGTTTATATTCTTTTGAAATTAGAGTTATTTTCTCTAGTAGAGATGACGGTATTTAAAATTAGACCACAAATATAACACCATGCTAAATAAAACTGCTATTAGAGATAAATATGGTGAAAAATCTGCAAAATGCAACTCAAGTGTTTCTGGGTAAAAACAGAAGAAAAATAATATTATAACACTTCCAAGAGAAGATTTAAGCATGAAATTAGAGATTAAGATGAAAAACTAAAGTAAGACAGTAGTATGAATAAAATCTCTGTATATATAACAGCAAAGCAACAATTAACTGTTTTCTTTTAAAAAGTCACTTCTGTGGCCAATTTTTAATTGATTTCATTTATTTATTATTTTTGCTGTTTATCTATGCAAACTCTTCTTATTATTTCGTCAGTCGTATAAACTGTATTCCTTCAAAATAAAAGCACCAGCTCTCGGTGGCAGGTGGGCTCCCGCTTGGCTCTGTGTGTTTGCTCTTCTGGAATGTGGTTTAAAATTTCTTGTCAGTAACTGGTTCCTCCTGGTGTGTTTTGTCTGTACAGGGGTTGATCTCCGTCCACATGGGCGTCACGGGGCACGCCGACTGTCTGGATAAAACAACGCCTTGAATGGCGTGAGTCTCCTCTTTGTTTCTCTCTCTTTGAACAGAAGGCGGGGCTTTCTGTGCTTCATTTTCTTAAATCTGTCTCCTCAGATCCGCCTCCTTAAAACACGGCGACACCACCGGGGTTCAGGGGCCTGCTCAATCTGAGACCTCGTCAAGCTCAGCACCTGGCCTCTAGTAATATTTCTGTGTGTGTGTGTGTGTGTGTGTGTGCACATGGAAAACTTTCTTTATCTAATCTTATCTGGAATCAATTTAAAAACTCAGATTATAGAACAAGCTCAAGTTCAACAATATTGAACTAGTTAATTTTTAATTTAATTTGTTTAAATGACTGAAATTTAAGACCGAAAAGATCGAAATAATCCAGCCTGAATTCATATTATCAGGGTTAAATCAGGATCTGGGTCTTTAAAACACTAATTCACCTGAAGGTCTTAAACTTCATTTGCAGCTCTTTAATGTGTTTCTAGCCTCATCATTAATAATGCTTCTTTATTAAATGTTTCTGGGTTTAATAAAAACTGTCAAATTTTAATTTTAAATTCACCTGTGGACCTTAAATAATGTTAATTATTAGGTTTTTGTTGTGCTGGAAGGAGGACAGAAATCTGATATAAATCATACTTGGTTGGTGGTAAATTTCATTTAATGCCATTTTCGACGTTTTAAGTTTGAGGATTTTAGAAATTTTGGTCTAAGTTGTTTTTAATGACCTGGAAACTCCACAGTTCATCAGTCTTTAGTTCTTATTAAGTTAAGTTCTTCCGTCCTTGTTTCGCCTTATGGGGCTCCACTGTATGCTTACAGAATATAGGATCTTTGATGCGACAGGAGGTCTCACTCTCTCTGCAATTGCATTGCCGCACCTGCAGCGTGAAGTGCTTTATCATAAGCATTTCAGTCTTGTGGGAACCATCAGGCAGAGGACACCGCCGTACGTCGCACCAAGGTGAGTATTTTCATAACTGCGTCGCTGTGCTATGAGAGAGGAGAGAGGCGCAATGGCGTTTGTTCACAAGGGGCGATATCTCCATGACAAAGGCGATGGCTGGACGAAGTCGCTTCAACGTGAGGTAGACTGGTGAGTTTCGTGAACACCATCGTCACGTGATCAAAGTGTTTCCAGTCATCGGCGTGATGCGTCTAATTATTTGCGCTATAATGGTGCTGGAAGACGTTTTTGACCTTTTGTAACGTAAAAGTACCAACAATAATCATAAAATACTCCATTACAAAGAAAGTGACCCTCAAAATAATAAAGTAAAAGTAATAGTATTTTCAGTGTGTTAAAAGTTCATGACTTATTTTTGTTTTATATAACATTATTAGATCAGTGCGTCAAGTGTGACAGCATTTTTCTGTTGGTGAGCTGGTTTAATGACTTTATATACAGTTGGCTTTGTGCTGGGTTTTAACCCTGGGCGGGGCCTTTAAGGGGTCCTGAATAAATCTGAGGATCGTGGATGGTGTGGAAGAGGTAAGAAAAACAAAGTTCTGCTGTAGTTGCAGTAATTTTTTATTTTGGATAATTTAGCTTCTTTGGTGGAGTAAAATACAATAGTTACCCTGAAATGTAGTGGAGTCAAAGTATAAAGCATATATAATGGAAATATTCAAGAAGTACAAATGCATCAAATTGTAAGCACTTGAGTAAATTTATAGTTACTGGATGTGACACAAAGTTGTGTAACAAAATGCTGCAAAAGGATGTAAAACCAGGAAAAACAAGTGTTATCTTCACTTTTTTTTGCTGTGTAACAAGTTTTGTGATTTTTCTCAAAATAATTGTTTAAAGTATCATAATATTTGATTAATTCATCGTTTCAACACGAGTCTGCAACAGGAAAATAATATAAATGAGAAGATTTACAGCTGTTTAACATCTAAGTAGAATTACCAGCCAGGTAAAACGGGCTGCGAGATCACCCGTCATTCTCTGGACTGGCTCTTGCTCACTGTTTCCGCCAACAGTGTCGGGGCGATATGTTGCAGCATCTCTCCCGTGTGGTAACCTGGGTAACAGGACAGTTCAACGCCGATAAAAGCAGGAGGCACGGCTCAGGTGAGTTTTAATTTTGAGACACAGGAGCAGGCAGGAGGAATGGAAAACGATCATTTCCACATCACAACACTGATGTGCTGCCACCCTGAAACCATTCATTTCTGCTAAACTGGAACCAGTAAGACTCTGTTTATTTCAGGCGCCTCCATCACTGTTGTGTTGCTATTTATTGTCTCTATTGGGTTGTAAATGTGAACACACTGCAGGAGGTGTTAACTTTTGACTCTTGAAATTCTCAAACACAGAACTTTGTTTGTCCTCGATTCCTCTACTACACTAGAGTCTCAGCTTTCATTATTCATAGCGGAAGATGGAATCGCTTGATTGATAGGTAAATAATTATATGCAACTTTTTGTACCATTTAAAACCATTGCGTTTAAATATGTCTTAGTTCTTAAGTGCATTGACATTTTAGTAATTTATTTCAATTAACTAGAGAAAACAATAAGCAATATTTTAACACTTTCTTTCCTCTTTGCGTTGGTTGGCCAAAGTGATAATAGAGGATGAGAAGCTAAATATTACGCTACAGGCATGAGAGTTTGTGGGTTTCCCTTCTGTAAATCAACATTTTTGCATGGAGGTTTGGTGTAGGGGAAAAAAGCGCTTTCAAGGAGCAGTGAGCTACAAACGTACCACCTGAAATGTGAAAATCATACGTTTCCCTCTCAAACAGCTGATGGATTATTATGGGGACGGAGGCCGGTATGGACTGGCCGCCCTGTACCTCGCCGCCGACGCCACCTTCTGCACAGGATTGACCTGCTCAGCGGAGGCCGGGCTCAACCACGGCTTCCGGTGGTCCGTGCAAACTGGTTACCACTCAGCGGGTGTGGAACGGCTGATTAATGCTGTTTGAAGCGTTTTCGTGTGCTGGTAACATTACAGATTAATACCGACGAACATCTGGTTAATTGTTTAAAGTGTGTTTCGTTTGAAATGAAATTTTTTCCTGGTTTGGCTAGTAAGCATAAAAATTTTGTATCAGGCCCAAACTGTAACTGGGACCTGGTCTCCCACGATGAAAATCGGCATCATCCTCAACTGACCTCGAATAACTCCCTCATGTCTACTGGTGTCCTGTGTCCCGCTTCTGTCCACTTTCTCATGACTTTCCCCAGGCCAGTTTGATACAACCAAGTCAAAATGATTCCCACCTTTAAAATATTTCCCTGCTTCTGTTTTTGTGTCTTCTCTAGAACAGTCGAGGTAGCATTAGATTATTTATCCCGTTAAAATAAAATATATAAAATAGTGATAAGCGGTTTCGTATAGATTAATTAGCTGCTGTGGGTCAAGTGTTTCTGGTTAGGATTATTTCCCCGAGCATTTTATGTCTGGGAGGTTTCTGACTTCATACGCCGTCTCATGTTTCAAAGCGGAACTCAAGTTTGACTTTGAGCCGAGTTTCGTTTCACTTTGAACACATTAACCTGGTTTGTCTTCGTTACGTAGCGGGGAGTGGCAGCTCTCTGCGGACGGTGAGTTCATTGACCGATGTTTTGTGTGCTGTTTGTTATACCATTTACACAGTTGTCTTTGGTAAGTGATTCACTTTAAATGCGCGACAAACCGATAATGACCGAGAGGAGATAAACTCGGCTGGTTTACATGGACTGATGGGTCTGTCCTGTACCGACAGCTGAAAAACAATGCAGCATGCGAAAGACAATAAAACCAAACCTCGTTCAGAAAGTGACAGTTTTATTGCTCATCAACCAAATTTACCTCTCGGAAAAATGACTCCAGGTCTTCTAGGGTCAAGTTCTGATACAAAATTCAATGACCCCCTAGTCAAATAAATTAGGCCTTTATTCATGAGGCTAATTTTAAGTAATCTAACACATTGTTGGTAGTCGTTGGTAGACAAACAATTTGGGTTTTGGTTTTATGCCTTTGTGTCCATATGCCGGATTAAATAACATCTGCTTACACTGAAACAGTCATGGTTAATTCGTGTGTTGTGTAAGATACGTAATAAGTAAGTGTTCCTTGAAATTGTCAGTTTGTTAATGGGTGTTAAGCTTGAAGGCTTGAAGGCAGCATCTACCTTCTCCTTGGGGATTAAGATCTTGTTAGTAGTAATGATTAGTAACATATTATGCTTAAACTGAAACAGTCATGAGTTTATGTATGTGTCGTCTTGATTACTGTAAAAGTGTGTTGGTGCTTCAGATTTGTTAGTGGTCTGGTGGGAAATTGAGGGTGCGTCCATCCTTCACACGGGGAAGAATAAGATATATACTAGGACATGTAAAGTGTTTGTTGTAACAATATTACCCATGCTGTGTATTTTGCGCAAAAATCTAATTAAGCACTCACTTGCGTTTGCCGATAAACAGATGCTGGCTGGTGATCATGCGTTTCATTCAGTTACTGTAATTTCTCTCTCCAGCTGTGATATTTAGACAAAACAGGATAAAAAAGTTGATGCATCTTGCATCCGTCTTTGAACGTTACCAGCAAATATAAATATTTTTGACTGGCAGTCATAATAAAGGCAGGCTTACATCTGTCATTCCGCCTTTGAAACGCCTCTGCGCTAAATTCCTCAGTTTATACATTCAGTGAAATGGGGCAGCAAATAATAAATGATAAATTAACTGTTGTTTTTTATTGTCCATTGTTGGTGGCCTCCTTTCCTCTGTCTTTCCTGTCGCCTCCTTGTAAGTGATTTATGCCTGCCCTCCTCGTCCTGCCTACATGTGTGCCTACTATTGCTGATAACTCCTCCCAAGCATGTGCCAGCTGCTCATACCATATGAACTGTATGAACGAGATGATTTGGTCTTCAGGTCACACCACACCCACAAACACAACACACAATGTCAGACGTGGTGTCGCATGTATTCCCAGAATGGGGAATGTTATACAGCTTCATTACTTTTGCCAGTGTGCCTAATAATCCCAGGTGTTTGACTTCCACAGTATGACTGAGCTGTTTTGTTGTGTTTGTTTTGTAGGCACTCGCATTTCGTTTCAGGCTCTCCCTTTTTCCATCAGCTCGCTGCGGTTTGCCAGCTCCTTTAAGGTATTATTTAACGTTTTCTTTCTCACCAGAGTGAAACCTGACTGTACCTGCTATAGATTGTTGTGCAAGAAGGAAGTTTTTACTTGACAACTTGTCTAGAATTTAAAGTTTTGTTCCCTCATACTCTCTGTCACCTCTGCCTGTTAATTCAGTTTAGTGGAACAAGTTAAGTGCCTTGGTAAAGCCAGACTCACAATAGCATATAGTGTCCTTTTAAGCGTATACATCAGCATGCGACTTTTTAAAAAACATTAACATAGTCGCCTGCTATCTCGATCACATCTACTTCTTTTTCGCGCTAGCCTCACGTCTCCATGGGCTGCAGACATCCTTTATCAGTATAGCGCAGCATGCAAGCCAGCCGACCCCTCCTCCTGGTGTTGACAAGTGATTCTCCGACCATGTGACCATCAACTGGCCGGAGAGAAGAAAATGACAGGGCGCCTCAGATCAAACCTTTCAGAACCATCACTTGCACCCTACACCTTTCGACCTACTTTTCTTACATAGAGGTGAGAGGTAAGAGCTTTTGTTGTTATTTTATTCATTTTTCTGTTGGTTTGTTTCACAAAACAACCATACTACCAGACTCCACTGAAACCGCTTCAATTTTAAAACAGGCATGGAGCTGCTGCAATACCGCTGCCTTAATTTGTCAGTTTATTTGTGTTACTGTGTGACTTTCAGCAGTGGAAGAAGTGTTCAGATCCTTTACATGAGTAAAAAATACCACAAAATAACACAAACAAACAAACAGATCGAGGCCGCAGCTCCTGTTTTCTGCTCTGTAAAATTCCTGTTTTTGTCAATGGAGTCTGGTACTGATATACAGCGACGTTTCTGGTCAAACAAAAATGATCTTACTCTTTAATAAAAAGCTCTGTCTCTTATAGAAACAATCTTCTCCTCCCAAGGTTTTTGTCCCTATCAATCATTCACACACTAAAACACGGGAAAACAGGGTTAAAAAACACCACAGTTAACGTTTAGTGATCTAAATAATTATTTTCTTTGTCGATTAATCTGCTAATTATCTTTTCGATATCCAAAGATATTCAGTTTGCAGTTCTATTAAACAGATAAAACAAAAAGCTCACATTAGAGAAACTAAAACTACAGAATTTAGGCAAATTTTCACTATTTTTGTTCAATAAATGACAAAAATTATAATTCAACTATCAAAATAGCTCCTGCTTATCAGTCTTGGCAACTGGCAAATCATTTTATCTATTCATCATTTATCACCACTGGCTCCATGTATTATTGCAGAGTCTCCTGTCCAGAAAAAAGTAAAAAATATTGTGTGTGTTTCTGTGTTTTCTCTCCAGCTGTTTGAAGGCATGAAGGCTTTCCGTGGCGTTGACAACCACATCCGCCTGTTCAGACCCATGCTGAACATGGAGAGGATGCATCGGAGTGCCGACAGAAGCTGCCTCCCCGTGAGTTTTTCTACCTCAACTCCTCCCTAAAACTGTGCATGCCGTGGTGACTTGATATCGTTACAAACGACCAGCTTCTCTGACAGTTAGTTTAATTCTGAAAAAGCCTCTAAAACAGGACTGAGACTCTAAATCCTCGACTCTAGAGCTGCATAAATAAACTTGTAGAAGTCATACCGGACTGTTTCATCTTCCTGTTCCTGTGCCGACACGTTTCAGACCGACACAGCTCTTCGTCGTCCTGCCGCTGTCTTAAATTCCTCTGCTTCTCTCAGCTCGTGGGGTCGGGCAGGTTTCAGTACAGACCGGCGTTGTGAAGCTGTTAGACGTTACATAACAGCTTGGCAACAGTCTCACTACAGAGTTAATACTTCATCATGGAGGCAGGACACAGTGGAAAATATTAAATCACCACACAAGCTCTGAGTCCTGTCACTGCAGGAAAAACGTCAAATATTCCTCACTTATTAATGAATAAAGATTTGTTGTAAATGATTGATTCTCATGCAAACAGCCCACCACTGTTATTATGGTTTATGTAAACTAGAACCACATCGATCAGTCAATTAATCGATTAATCAGTGGACAGAATCCGTTGGCAACTGTTTGAATAATCGTAAATTGCAAAGATTTGTGTCTCCAGCTTCTGAAATTTGAGGATTTGTTGATTTTATTTCCTTTTTTACTGTAGGAACTTTAATATTTAAGGGTTTCAAGAGGGTTTATACAGTAATTAACATTTATAAGTCTATGTTTTTGTTTTTGTGAGAGTATATTCAACAGATATTTGTAGTTTTAGAGGAAAATATCTGTTTTCAAAGGCACAACTCATTTCTAAACCCAGTAAGTAAAGAGTCGCTGGTGAACGTCTTCGTCTTTTTCTTTCTTCATAGTTGTTTGATAAAGGCGAGCTGCTGGAGTGCATCAGGAAGCTGGTGGAGGTCGACCAGGAGTGGGTCCCCTACTCCCAGGACGCCAGCCTCTACATCCGACCCACCTTTATAGGAACTGAGGTGAGCTTTAGCACCAGTGAACGAAAACAGAGTGCCACTCTTTGACTGGTTTGACTGAGAAGAACTGTATTAAATTCACTCTGTGTGGTATTAAAAAGTCTTTAACGCGACTGACTGACCGACTTCTTGCTTCTTCCTCCAGCCGTCTCTCGGCGTTTCTCGGGCAGGAAAGGCTATGATCTTCGTCATCGTTGGCCCCGTGGGACCCTACTTCGCCACGGGGTCCTTCAACCCCGTCTCTCTGCTGGCAGACCCGTCGTTCGTCAGAGCTTGGAGAGGAGGCGTCGGGGCTTACAAGATGGGAGGGTGAGTTCAATGTCTTTTCATTCTTTTGAGTCCGGTGCACTGCGGGTACAGGTTTCCTTAGTTTCCTCCGAAGTTTGATGCACAAAAAACAAACAAAAAGAAGGATCGGATTTCTACAGAGACAGACCTTTTTATTTAAGAGTAAGATCCTTTTTGTTTAACCAGAAACATCACTATATGTCATATGTATTGACAAAAACAGGAATTTTACCGAGCAGAACACAGGAGCTGCTGCCTCGATGTATTAGTGTGTTTGTTATTGTGTGGTATTTTTTACTTATGTAAAGGATGTGAATACTTCTTCCATCTCTGAATGTCCCCTAGTAACACTAACTAACTAACTGGCCAAGGCGGGGGTATTCCAGCAGCTCCTGTGCTCTGCCCTGTAAAATTAGTGTTTTTGTCAATGGAGTCTGGTATTGAAATTTAGCAATGGATCTTCCTCTTTAATTAAAAGGTGTATCTCTGTAGGAATCCTATCCATAATGCCGTCAGAGACTTAAAATAACAATCCAAGCGTGTCCATGGCAAAAACAAGCACTTTAGTGGACGAACTTTGACCGGAGTTATCCTTTAAGAAGCCTGAAATGGTCTGTCACTGAAGCAGGGTTAAATCTGTGCCAAAAAACAGAGAGAAGGGAACAATAGAGCTTTCTCAAGACAGAAGTTTTGTCTTGTCATAACAGGAAAAGCACAAGGTATTAATGTTGAGATGTTTAGGACTGGTTGGACTTGTCAAACATAGGTTGATTCGTGGAACAGAGCCATTTCTTAAGATGTTACACCTGTGATTTTCCTGCTACAAGTCAAAATGTCTGCCAAGCTGTGTTTCACCTTGTGATAAAGATAAAAAATTATCAAAGGAATGAGGTTAGACCTGCAAAATCTGTCTCACAACAGGAAGACACTCTTTCTCCTGCTTGAAAAAAAATCTTTATCGACAGACGAGGTTATTAAAGTGCAGATCCCTCCAGTTTTTGCTCTGCAGCTACCACCGGTGCTCCTGTAATCTCCACTCATTCCACACAGGCCTGCCTCCACATGACTCTAGCACCTGCTCTGCTCCAGTGTGCGATTACATAACACCCACTCGACTCGACTAAGCCAATAAAATCTGCAGTGGTATTCTATGTGTTCTGCTTGGTAAAATAGCTGTTTTTGTCAATGGACTCTGGTAGTGATATATTGCGATGTTTCTGGTTTGTTAGTTACTCATCATTTTAGTCTCAACTGTGACTTACATTGTTCTTTGTTCATTGAAAGCCCTGCAGTCACAACGGTGTATTTTCTTTCCCAGAAGTCATGGTTGAGCTGCATATATCTCACTTCTTGCCAAGAGTTGGACAATTCACTACTGCGTTTTATGTGTTCAAGGAAGTGCAGCAACAATCAAGTGACATTTATTCGCAAGTTCCTTCCTTCTCAGCTCAAACACTCGTCTTTGGGCGTTGGTTTGGTGTCATAAATAACAATAAATACACCTCCACCTTTAATAATTTACTGCGTCTCTGTAGCTCGGTACATCGCTAAATTCTCCTGAGATATTTTGTGTAAAACATTTTAAGCTATGACCCAAATAAAAAACTTTAAACATTCAGCAAGTACGTGTAGAGCACAGGAAAAACTTAAGCAAACACCAGAGCCTGCTTTCTGTTGATATGAACTGTCTGTGTGTGTTGAGTTTATTTTAACCGGCCCTTGTCCTTCTCTCCAGTAACTATGGCCCGACGATAAGTGTGCAGAACGAGGCGGTGAAGCAAGGCTGTCAGCAGGTCCTGTGGCTCTATGGGGAGCAGGAGGAGATCACCGAGGTCGGCACCATGAACCTCTTCATCTACTGGACCAACGACAAAGGAGGTCAGACTCTGAAACGGTTTTTGTGGAGTTTTCTGTGACTGAAGACATTTACAGGCAAAGAATATTGTTTTCGGTGCACGTTTAGGTGTTTATTTCACTACACATTGTAGAGTTCCATTTCAACAAATATCTTCTATTTCTATTTTCTATTTTCTGATTTATGAAGTGACAAAAAGAAAAAAACCTTTGACTTGATTGTGTTAACAGAATGAAATAAGAGTTTTGAACCTGGTTTTATCCAATTTTCAGATTTCTGTTCTGGAAATGTATACAAATTACCACATATTTAATTAGACAATGCCTCATTTGCATATTTAAACATAACATTTTAGAAAACGTAATACAGAAAATAATTGTCTAATGATTGTGTGTGTGTCTGCAGAGAGAGAGTTAGTGACTCCTCCTCTGGATGGCATCATTCTCCCAGGAGTCACCAGACAGTCTCTGCTGGACCTCGCCAGAACCTGGGTAAGACGACTTGTCATGTAGACCCAAACATCATGGTTGTTTTAATAGAATACAACTGAAACTGAAACTGAATTTTTCCCACATTTACTAACTGCGCTCCCTGAAATTTCAGTGTAGCTGTAAATAAGATGGGTACAAAAAATCTTTGGAATCGGTGCATACTGATCACTACCAGACTCCACTGACAAAAACAGTCATTTTATCAAGCTCAACACAGGAGCTGCTGTAATCCCACTGCCTCGATCAGTTTGCTTGTTTGTGTTATTGTGTGATACTTTACTCAAGGATCTGAATACTTCTTCTAACACTGAAAGTCACACAATAACACAAACAAATTAATAGATGGAGGCAGTGATATTGCAGCAGCTCCTATGTTCTGCTCGGTAAAATTCCCGTTTGTGTCAATGGAGTCTGGTGTAGTGATGTTTCTGGTTGAACAAAAATGATCTTACTCTTAAATAAAAAGGTCTGTCTCTGTATGAATCTTGTCCTTTACTGATGCCATAAGGCCCAGGTTAAAAGGAGGTATGAAAAACAAGCTTATGTGTGTTAGTTAACTGTCCCATCAGCCCCCTCTGCTGACTGTGTTTATATTTATGTTCAACCATGTGGTTTGGCGTTTGGCTGTACCGTGTGGTACAGTGATATTATATAATATTCTTATGTGATTTTATCATCTCATCTTTGCGTTTTTCTTGTGAATTCTTTGTTAATTTGACATCTTAATGCCTTAATCAAATAAAAAAATATTAACTAACAACACACAGACTCGCAGATACTTCTTTATTATAAAGGGTCACAAGCAAAAAAAATATTTAAAAATGCTGCATTAAACTTCCATCCCATCCTGATGTTCGTTGTTTTCTGTGTTTCCAGGGTGAGTTCAAGGTGACGGAGCGTACTAGATGGGGATGAAGGAGCTGCTCAGCGCCTTGGACGCTGGGAGGATCATGGAGGTGTTCGGAGCAGGGACGGCCTGCGTGGTCTGTCCTGTCGGCAGCCTCCTCTACAAAGGAAAGGTAGGAAGCTCAGGTCTTTGATTTCAAGTTCATGTCCTTGTTCAGACCTGGTTCTGATTTGACACAGAATGACCCTCTTGTTTTCTCCCAGACTTACCAGATCCCGACTATGGAGAATGGTCCAGATCTGGCAAAGAGGTTCCACAAAGAGCTTACTGATATTCAGGTAAGTGCGTTAATGCTATTGCTAATGCTACGTGCTCAGCGTCTACGCTCACAACATGTTAAAGCTCGAGCTTTACATGTTGGCAGCGCCGAGATTCATGATGTTTTGAAATAAAAATCTGTCTTCAGATAGAGATAGGATCTTATTTTCCCATGTTTTTTGGGTGTATGGATAGGATTCCAACAGAGATAGACCTTTTTTATTAAAGAGTAAGATCAATCGCAAAATTTCAGTACCAGACTCTATTGACAAAAACACTAATTTTATGGAGCAGAGCACAGGAGCTGTTATTAGGCTCTGTTTTGACCAGTTTTGTTGCTTGTAAGCATGTGTGACTTTCAGTGTGGAGGAAGTGTTCACATCCTTTATATAAGTAAAGTATCGTTGTTGGGTAAATACAAAACAAATAGATTTAGGCAGTACCCTCTGTTCCCGGCCTCGGTAGAATTCTGTTTTTACATGGAGTCTGGTATTGATATATAGTGATGTTTCTGGTTAAACAAAAAGGATCTTACTCTTCTAACTCTGGTCTGTCTCTGTGGGAATGTTGTCAGACACTTAATTTAACAATCTTCCCTTTCAAAATTTTTCATCACTACAATCAGTTATACCCAAAAACATGGAAAAAACAAGGCCTAAGTTCACAACACTGAGCTTATGCTTTTATGATCAAAATAAAAATTTTCTGCCAATTATTTTAATTTGTTTGAAAAGTCAAAAATCCAGTGGTTATCTAGTTTATAGCCTGAGAAACTGAAACTAGAGAATGTTTCATATTTTCTCACTATTTTCATTTAATAATGTGACTGAAATGATTATTCAACTATCAAATAGCTCCCCATTAACTTTATATTGCAGCTGATTATTAATTTCAAACTTTCTCATAGCAGCTTACAGTAAATATTTTCTGCTTTTTAAAATTTATTTCTTTCCTCTTTCCTGTCACTCTTGCTGTCTTGTTCTTCACCCAGCATGGACGCAAACCAAGTGATTTGGGCACCACTCGCCGCTTAAACGCTACCTTTTGCATGCCAGTTGTATCAACAGCTAGTCCCATTATTCCAGACAAGGTACCAGCCCCTTCTTCCTTCCCTTCCTCTCAACCCACCAATGCACTCCTGCTTATTTACCAACCTGAGGAGACGGACGCCTCTGTCGGCCTCCCAGGTAACTTTCATAGATGTCCCTTTCTATGTGGACTTGCATAGGAATACGATTGGTGGTTGAATGTAACAGCTTGTTATGGAGAAAGCAACATTAACAACATTATGCAATGCTTTGACTTGACGAGACCCCTAACCCGGAGGTTGCAGCCGTCAGCTGAAGGAAAACAACGCAAGTAAAATTGATGATCAAACTGTAACAATCTTAAACAAAATAGCACAAACTGACATATTTTAGGCTTAAGGAGGGGAAATACCTTTTGGCAATACTAATGTAGCTATATAGACTTAGTAGTAACTCTGGTGGTTTTGAATTGGCCTTATTTTCCCATGTTTTTGAAAGTTTGAGTTGATAAGGACAAAAATCTCTGATTCAGTGCAGCATTGGAAGAAACAGTGCAATTTGGCAATGCAAAATAGTTGCTGCAATGTAATCCAAAATATGTCCACTAAAGTGCTTGTTTTCACCACCAACAGGTCTAGATTGTTAATATAAGCATCTGATAAATTATGGATATGATTCCTGCTGAAAAGCCTTTTTTAATTGAAGAGTAAGATTCTTTTTGTTTAATCAGAACATCACTATATAATATTAATAGATTTTATTGATAAAACAAGAATTTGACGGGAAATAGAACACAGGAGTTGTTGATTAACGCCGCCCTCGATTTGTTTAGTTTGCTCAGTAACTCTGTGGTACTTTTACTGTTATGTGAAGACCTGGAATACATCCCACACCACTAAAAGTCAGTGCTACAACTTATGGATAAACTAACTAATTGAGGCAGTAGTTCAACAACTCCCTGCGTGTTCTCTGTAAAATTCCTGTTTTTGTCAATGGAGTCTGGTAATGATATATAAATGATGTTTGCTTAAACTAAACTTCCTACTATCTTTGTAGTGAATCATATCCATAATGTTGGCAACATTGTAATAACAATCTGAGCCTAGAAACAACCACTTGAGTGGACGTTTGCCCATCAGATTAGATTACATTGTAGCAGCTGTTCGTGAGTTCCTAGCACACTGTTCTTAACCAACACTGCACCAATTCCACAGATTTTGTCCTAATCAATCATTTACACTCTAAAAAAACATGGGAAGATGGGAGGCCAGGTCCAAAAATACCAGAGTTATCTTTTAACATCAGACAGCATTTCAAAGTACTGTTTCTCATCAACAAGTGTATTAAAATGTATCAAAACAGAAAATACTTATATTAAACGGTTACCTGTACTACCTGCAACAAAACCTGCGGTGGTGTTTTTCTCTGAAACTTATTAACTGTTACATGAGTAGTTGAAATTGGAAACATTATTACCTGTAAAACACATCAGGACTTTTGGTTACTGTTGTGTACGAATGATCTGAGAGAGTACAGAGTTTCATAAATAAGGTCACTTTGACATCTAGAGTTTGTACCTCGACCTTGGGCTAAATGTAAGGTTACGATCTGAGTGTGACAGCTTTTTAGAGAGGGAACATGCTAGTTTTATAAGTTTTGGTTTGTTATGAATACTGCACAAAAACTTAAAAGAGTGATTAAAAGAGGGAGGTCAAGGAACATCTAGTGCGCACAAACGGTAGGACGCGCCAGAAAAGAGAAGGACTGTTAGATGCTGGCAGTTACTCCTGTACTCAGTTACTGTAAAATCATTATGAAAACAATGTATAGTAAATAAATAGATTGTGTTTGTTATTTTAGAGGTTTTAAAATTATTTTTTTCCCTGCCTTGATGTGAAATTAGGTCATTGTCTTCCAAAGTACTTGGCTGTGCTACCAGTGTTTTGCTGTATCTCTGGGCTCGTGGTCCTTCCTTTGCCGGTTTTTCCTCCTAGAATGTATTTTATTTTTACAATACAAACTGTACACACCTGTCCTCTCTCTTCTGTCTAAGTGCCTCACCTCGGGTCTGTTAGCTTGTTGCTGTCAGTTGCTTTGTTTTTCCAGTTTGTGCACTAGATTTAGCTGATACTTTAAAAAATGCTGTCAGTTTAGTTTTAATGCTGGCTACTTTTTACTTGGGCAAGCAGGTTTTTTGCATTAACCTCCACACGAAAGTTACACAAGTCTCTTTTGTGTGATCACATACTGTAGTACAGATTACATCAGGTGTGGGTTAGGAGCAGGGGCCATACCTGAAGTACTGAGGACCTAAGTGTAACCCTAACCCCACTTTTTAAGCGAACCAACTTAATCCTGCTTTTTATTGAGTGTAACCCTAAAAACCTAATTTTAGAAGTGTAACTAATAAAAATCATCAGGGCAGACAAAACTTTTAAAAACATCATAATACATTAAGGTGTAAGGGTACACTCTTTGCTATATTGGTACATAGGTGTTTTTTGACGCTTTTAATATACTATATTTTTAATCATTTTGATGTTACCATGATGTTTTTGACAGTTTTGACGCCTTACTATACTGTTAAGACTTTTTTTTTTTTTTACTATTTCTGACACTATACTATGACTTTTTGATTCATTTTTGACGCCCATACTATACTCATGACTTTTTTGACCATTTTTGAGCATTTTGACACCTTTACTATATCATGACATTTTGACCCTATCTTTTCATAGCCTTCATAAGTACTATGACATTTTGATCCATTTTTGATGACCTTACTATGGCTCATGACATTTTGACCTTACTATACTATGACATTTTTTGACAATTTTGACACCTTACTTTTATACTATGACATTTTTGATAATTTTTGACCATTTTGATTTCTTTATTATAATATGATATTTTTCTGCTTCCTACTATACTATGTGACATTTTTTGACCATTTTGACGCCTTTATTATAATGACATTTTTGATAATTTTTGACCATTTTGATTTCTTTATTATAATATGACATTTTTGACGCCTTACTATACTATGACATTTTTTGACCATTTTTGACGCCTTATTATACTATGACAATTTTTGACCATTTTTGACGCCTTACTATACTATGACATTTTTTGACCATTTTTGACGCCTTACTATACTATGACATTTTTTGATATTTTTGACACCTTACTATACTATGATATTTGACTGCTGGATGCTTTTACTATACTATTAATTTTTTTTTTTGGTAATTTTTAACGCCTTACTTATACTATGACATTTTTTGACCATTTTGACGCTTTAATTATACTATGACATTTTTGATATTTTTGACACTCATTATATGACATTTTTCACCATTTTTGACGCCTCTTTATTATAATATGACATTTTTGAAATTTTACTATAGTATGACATTTTTTGACCATTTTGACGCCTTATTATACTATGGACATTTTGACGCCTTACTATACTATGACATTTTAAATTATTTTTGACTTCATTATACTATGACATTTTGATATTTTTGACACCTACTATACTCATATGACATTTTTGACCATTTTTGACGCCTTTACTATACTATGACATTTTGACACACCTTACTATACTATGACATTTTTGACCATTTTTGACGTTTATTATAATATGACATTTTGACGCTTTACTATACTAAGGACATTTTTTGACCATTTTTGACACCTTAATATATTTAAGTGCCATTTTGACCATTTTTGACACTCTTTATTATACTATGACATTTTGACCATTTTTTATACCTTTACTACACTATGAGTTTTTTTGACCATTTTTGACGCCTATACTATACTATGACATTTTTTGACCATTTTTGATGCCATACTATACTATGCCATTTTTGACGCAATACTATACCATGACATTTTTTGACCGTTTTTGACACCTTATTATACTATGACATTTTTTGACCATTTTGACACTCTACTACACTATGAGATTTTTTTGACCATTTTTTGACACTTTTTACTATACTATGACATTTTTTGACCATTTTGATACTTCTACTATACTATGACATTTTTGACCATTTTGACGCCTTACTATACTATGACATTTTTTGATATTTTGACACCTTACTATACTATGACATTTTTTTGACCATTTTGACGCCTCTTTATTATACTATGACATTTTTTGACATTCATTATACTATGACATTTTTTTGACCATTTTTGACACCTTACTATATGACATTTTCACCATTTTTGACGCCTATTATATTATGACATTTTAATTTCTTCCTACTATAGTATGACATTTTGACCATTTTTGACCATTTTTGACGCCCCATTATACTATGACATTTTTTTGATCGCCTTTACTATACTATGACACCTTTTGACCATTTTGACGCCTTTATTATAATATGACATTTTGATTTTACTATAATATGACATTTTTGACCATTTTGATGCCTTTTATTATACTATGACAATTTTGACGTACCACTATATTCGTTATGACAATTTTGACGCCTTCATTATATACTATGACATATTTTGACCATTTTTGAACACCATACTATACTATGACATTTTTGACGCCTTTACTATACTATGACATTTTTTGACCATTTTTGACGCTTTACTATACTATGACATTTTTTGACCATTTTTGACACCATACTATACTATGACATTTTTTGACCATTTTGACACCACATTACACTATGAGATTTTTGACCATTTTGACACCTTATTATACTATGACATTTTTTGACCATTTTGACGCTAATATACTATGCCATTTTTGACACCTTACTATACTAAGTGACATTTTTGACCATTTTGGACATCTTATTATACTAAGGACATTTTTTTGACCATTTTGACACCTTACTACACTCATGAGATTTTTGACCATTTTGACATTTCATTATACTACGACATTTTGACCGACGGACGCCATCATACTACATGATATTTTTGACTGATGGACGCTTTACTATACTATGACATTTTTGATATTTTGACACCTTACTATACTCATGGCGGATCATTTTTGACGCCTTTATTATATTTCATGACATTTTTGATTATTTTGACGCCTTAATATACTATGACATTTTAAACACTTTTTATTCGCTTTTGACACCTATTATAATATGACATTTTTTATTTTTTAGCGAGATTATGACATTTTTTGACTGAGTTGACTTTACCATACCATGATTTTTTGACATTTTGACCATTTTTAACACCTTATTATATTTCATGACATTTTTGACCATTTTTGACAACTATATTATGATGTTTTTGACAATTTTACGTACGCTATGCTATAATGTTTTTGTGTCAAATCTCATACCATGCCATGGCATATTATAGTAAGGCATCCAAACGTCATAGTATAGTGAGGCATCAAAACCACCAAAAACATGTCATAGTATAGTAAGGCCAAACGTGGCCAAAAATGTCATAGTATAGTGCTAAAATTACCAAAAAATTATTAGTAGTAGTAAAGCATCCAAAAACGGCCGTCAAGAAAAATGTCATAGTATAGCTAAGGTGTGTCAAAACGGTCAAAAAAAATGTCATAGTATAGTGGCATGCCAAAATGATCAAAATGTCATAGTATAGTAAGGCATCCAAAATGGTCAAAAAATATAGTATAGTAAGGCGCCAAAACCACTAAAAATGTCATAGTGTATAGTAAGGCCAAAAACACCAAAAAGTCATAGTATAGTAAGCCAAAAAATTAATAGTATAGTAAAGCATCCAAATGGTCAAGAAATGTCATAGTATAATAAGGTACCAAAAAACGGTCAAAAATTTGTATAGTAAGGCGCCAAAATGATCAAAAAAATGTCATAGTATAGTAAGGCATCCAAAACGGTCAAAAATAAGTAGTACAGTAATGTCTCAGAAAATGTTAGAAAATGTCATACTATAATAAGAGAGAGTAAGAGAGCAAACAAAGTTCTGAAGCTAAACTTTGAGTTGGGTTTCTCTACTCTAAGGGTTAAGGGTCTAACCCTAATCTCTGGCTAATAGACATAAGCCTAACCTCTGGTTAAAAGCCGACACCCTAACCTCCAGCTAACAGCGGCTAAAAGCCGTAACCCTAACCCTAACCTCCAGCTAACAGTGGCTAAAAGCTGTAACGCTAACCCTAATTTTAATGAGTGTAACCCTCACCCCAAGCCATAAC
This sequence comes from Lates japonicus, assembly GCA_033238685.1. Classification (NCBI taxonomy): domain Eukaryota; kingdom Metazoa; phylum Chordata; class Actinopteri; family Centropomidae; genus Lates; species Lates japonicus. Next base: position 59,137 of record BRZM01001994.1, read on the forward strand.
CCTAACCCTAACTTCTGAGTAAAAGTGGCTAAAAGCCCTAACCTCCAGCTAACAGTGGATAAAAGCTGTAACCCTAGCCCTCATTCTATTAAGAGTGTAACCCTAACCCTAATTTTAATGAGTGTAACCCTAACCCCAAGCCGTAACCCTAACCCTAACCTCTGGCCTATAGTCGTAACCCTAACCCTAACTTCTGAGTAAAAGTGGCTAAAAAGCCCTAACCCTAACCATAATTTTAAGTTTAACCCTAACCCTAACCTCCAACTGCTAATAATAGTGGATAAAAGCCGTAACCCTAGCCCTAATTCTATTAAGAGTGTAACCCTAACCCTAATTTTAATGAGTGTAACCCTAACCCCATGCCGTAACCCTAACCCTAACCTCTGGCCTATAGTCGTAACCCTAACCCTGACTTGAGTAAAAGTGGCTAAAAGCCCTAACCCTAACTATACTAAGTTTAACCCTAACCCTAACCTCCAACTAACAGTGGATAAAAGCTGTAACCCTAGCCCTAATTCTATTAAGAGTGTAACCCTAACCCTAATTTTAATGAGTGTAACCCTAACCCCAAGCCGTAACCCTAACCCTAACCTCTGGCCTATAGTCGTAACCCTAACCCTAACTTCTGAGTAAAAGTGGCTAAAAGCCCTAACCCTAACCATAATTTTAAGTTTAACCCTAACCCTAACCTCCAGCTAACAGTGGATAAAAGCCGTAACCCTAGCCCTAATTCTATTAAGAGTGTAACCCTAACCCTAATTTTAATGAGTGTAACCCTAACCCTAGCCGTAACCCTAACCCTAACTTCTGGCCTATAGTCGTAACCCTAACCCTAACTTCTGAGTAAAAGTGGCTAAAAGCCCTAACCCTAACCCTAACCTCCAGCTAACAGTGGATAAAAGCTGTAACCCTAGCCCTAATTCTATTAAGAGTGTAACCCTAACCCTAATTTTAATGAGTGTAACCCTAACCCCAAGCCGTAACCCTAACCCTAACCTCTGGCCTATAGTCGTAACCCTAACCCTAACTTCTGAGTAAAAGTGGCTAAAAGCCCTAACCCTACATATAATTTTAAGTTTAACCCTAACCCTAACCTCTGCTAACAGTGGATAAAAGCCAGAACCCTAACCTAATTCTATTAAGAGGAACCCTAACCCTAATTTTAATGAGTGTAACCCTAACCCCAAGACGTAACCCTAACCCTAATTTCTGGCCTATGGTCGTAACCCTAACCCTAACTTCTGAGTAAAAGTGGCTAAAAGCCCTAACCCTAACCCTAACCTCCAGCTAACAGTGGATAAAAGCCGTAACCCTAGCCTAATTCTATTAAGAGTGTAACCCTAACCCTAATTTTAATGAGTGTAACCCTAACCCCAAGCCGTAACCCTAACCCTAACCTCTGGCCTATAGTCGTAACCCTAACCCTAACTTCTGAGTAAAAGTGGCTAAAAGCCCTAACCCTAACCATAATTTTAAGTTTAACCCTAACCCTAACCTCCAGCTAACAGTGGATAAAAGCCGTAACCCTAGCCTAATTCTATTAAGAGTGTAACCCTAACCCTAATTTTAATGAGTGTAACCCTAACCCCAAGCCGTAACCCTAACCCTAACCTCTGGCCTATAGTCGTAACCCTAACCCTAACTTCTGAGTAAAAGTGGCTAAAAGCCCTAACCCTAACTTGATTTTAAGTTTAACTATAACCCTAACCTCCAGCTAATAGTGATAAAAGCTATAACCCTAACTCAATTTTAACAAGTGTAACCCTAACCCTAATTTAATGAATGTAACCCTAACCCTAACCATGATTTTAATAAGAGTACACTGAAACACACATAGTATACTGAAACATGATGCCAGCCTTAGGGTTACAAAGTTGTACCTGATGTGACGTGAACTATTCCTAATGTTGTTTTTCTCCCATCAATCTCAGCAAAACAAACACCAGTTAGTCTTATTTCACAAACCAGTTTAATTGCACTGTGCCAAAATACACATGATGTGTTACAAAAATCCATTTACATCTTATACCATAAACAGGGGAAACAGTTTTGCAAAAGAGCTACACTCAAAAACTACAGATTGCTAGCTGATTAACAGGGTTATTGCATAATTGTGATTTCACTGTAAATAACTGTGATTGGTATTAATTTACACATTTTTAAATAACTACACCAAAAATTATGACGTTGTATTTGGTAGGAGAAAAAAAATTGCAGAGCCAGGGGAGGGGGGCTAATATTTAGAGAAATTAAAGTGGTAAATTTACATGAAAAAACCTTGGATATTATGAGATATTATACTTTTTTTAAAACCTACAATGGCTGCAAATGCTGTCAAACAAAACACCCACTTAATCTATGAGTACATGTGTTATCATTCTCAGAATTAATATCACCAATTGTGAGGGGCACCAGAGGTCCTGTTATGGAAAAAATGACTGCTTTACCGACGCCAAAAAAACATACCTAAATAAGAAGTTCAGAACTTTGCTCCTTCATGCATTGATCTCCATCACATATAACTACAACAGATTGTTTTGGCAGGGGTGTATCACCCTGAACTTGAGAAGGTTTTTCCGGAACAGCAGTGGTTAAAAAGACCTACAGCCTACTTGTCATCTTTGTCTGGGGAGACGCCCTCAAACACTGCTGAGGTGTGGTGACCTAGTGGGTTGTAGAGGAAAGCTTCGATCTCTCCTCCGCCATTGCTGCTTTTTTGGAAGTGGATTTCCAGCAGGTCCTGAAGGGTCTCCTGCTCCATGACGGGAGGGATTTCTGTCAGAAGAACCGTCCGAAGACACGCTGACATCTTGGTCTGCGAGGGACATCGAAATGAATATTTGGTTAAAACATCTTAAAGAATCTGATGGTGGGAAGCCTCTTTTCTCCTGGCAGATCCTTACCTTTAAGTTTGTGATTGTTCCGTTAAGAAATGGAGTAACTCTCACTCTGTGCTTCTTCTGTGTTAGCTTCACTTCATGGTACTCTGCATCTGTCAAACCTCTGGCAACTGATGGTAGAAAGAGTTTCATTAGTGAGGATTCAGACTGAAATGGTTTGATTCTGCTGTCTGTGCTTACACTGTACACTGTACCGTCCTCTATATTCCCTATGACTACCCCCAAAATAGAAGTCCTCCCCTGAATAAGGTTCAACTTACTGTTTTCCTCTAAGAATGTGAGGACCACAGTCCCAGAGTCAGGCAGCATTTCGCAGTCCTCCACTTCTCCACCTCCGTTTTTCCTCTTGGAAAAGTGGATCTCCAGCTTGTTCAGCATCATCTCCGTGTCCATTTTGGGCAGGTCGGAGATCAGTATGCGGCGAGGGCAGACTTCAGAGTTGATCTGTGGGACAGAGACAGACACAAATTGATTAAAACGGAAGTTCATTCTGCAACTGTAACTGAAATTTCATTTAGTCTGTTTGTTTTACCTCCACCAGCCTGGGCTTCATCAGTTGAACTGGCCTGGCCTCCACAGTGATGTTGCATTCACTTCCCAGATCCACCCGATGCTTCTTCATGTTCAGGATCTTCTTGGCCACTGATAGGAAGGGAACGGGGGGGGAAGTTATTCTTCAAAGCAGTTGAGCAGAACCAAAAAATGCAGCATCTCCAGTGCAGAGATTTTACTGGGGTGTTGGTATTTATTTGTTTAACTTTTGTGGTCATTTATAGGCACCAAAAAAATGCTATTTAAAATAAACATTAAGGACATTGAAGGATAACTCTGGGCCTCATTTCCCACTGTTTAAAAGTTTAAAAGTTTCCTTTAAGATACATTTGGAATAAATAAAAGAAAGAAACCTATCAGCTAAAATAAAAACAAAACTACAAAACTATATACAGATGATTTGATTAAATAAAGGATGTACAGTAGAGTGTGAAAGTTTTACATACTTGAGATTTAGTTACAGAATTTACAGATGAAAGGATCATTAGAGACTCACGGCTCATTTTTGCCCCCTGGTGTTTAAATCTGGCTCTGCAAGCAAAGCTACATTCATACCTGTGTAACCTGTACCTGTTTATCAAGTCACCTAATGTTTTTGCTCATTCTTCAGTATAAACAACAAATTTAGCAGTTGCACTAGTAATTCTGCTTTTAAGTCAGTGGATCAGAATCTTTTCATCAATTTAGAAACAAACGATTTGAGCTCTCTTTAATTGTTGAGAGAAGCAATAAAATTTAAGTACCTTCAGTGAATAATTGTTTTACGGCAAAATTTACTGATACACGTGTTTACTATATGGTAAATTTTTGATTTAGAGGGCGTACTGGAATTGATTATAATGACAAAATTCTCATCCTACGTGAAAATACGAAGATGCAATAGAATTTAACTTCTGTTTTTTGTTGATTACTTTTAAAACCCACTGTGGTTTGGCTACACTAGATATTTTCTTATAATCTCCAATTCTGCACCAACAACCCTGCAAATCTGGTGTTAAAAATTCCACAGTATAGGTTTAATTATCCGAGTTTGTGCCTTGTTAAACAGGTCAACGCTTTAATTACTTATTACTCCAGCGATTTTATGTAGTTCTTTTAATATTTCAGTTTTATTTCTCTACTTTTGACGAATCCCTGAAGCTGTTGTTGTATTTTATGTGCACCTGTGAAGCTACTTCTGGTTTTGAAAGGTGCTGCAGAACTAAAGATTTACTTCCTCTAATAAATAACCGAACATAAACTCACCATCTTCGTCTTCAAACGTGATCAGCGCCGTCCCCTCATCCATCGGATAAACTATACGAGGTTTCATCTCAAACGTCTGTGCGTCGGCCACCTTTGTCATCTTCTGTGTGTCTCCTTTGAAGACGACCTTCTTCTCCGGCACAGCAGTGAACACCTGAAATCAACAGGTATGAGTTAAATGGATCGTCGTGGATCAGGCTGCAGAAGTCAGTGCATTTGTTGTGAGATGAACATACGTCAGTCTGCTGTTTCAGGTGCTTGTTTTTGGCATCTTCCTCCTTCAGGGCGGCTTCGACTTTCTGGATCTCCATCAGGAGTTCGAGCTCCTCGTCATTTAGCTTCTTCAGCTTCGCCTAGAAGACAAACTCAGACAGTGATAAAGGACTGAGGAAAGGCAGAAAAAGTTTACAATACAATGTTCTGCTGGGAAACCTTGGGTCCTGACATTGACTTGTACCACCCACCTAAACTTTGTTGTAGACCAAGCACACTCCCCAGTGGCAGGGGCCTAACCCTGCAGGACAAACCCACTACACCACCAAGACCACTCAGGAACACAGCCAAGAGCCCAAGGTGTTGACCTGGCCTCAAAAACTCCCCAGATCTCAATCTGATCCAGCATCTGTGGGATGCATCAGAACAAACCAGATCCATGGAGGCCCCAACCCACAACCAACAGGACCCAAAGGATCTGCTGCCAGTGTCCTGGTGCCAGACACCACAGGACACCCTCCAAGGTCTTGGGTCCATACCCCGATGAGTCAGAGCTGTTTTGGCTGCATGAGGTGGGCCTACACAATATTCGTCAGGTCCCACAGATGCTGGATCAGATTGGGATCTGGGGAGTTTGAAGTACAGGTCAACACCTTGGGCACTTGCCTTTGGGGAGTGGTGTTCCCATGAGGTCTACAACAATGTTTAGGTGGGTGGTACAAGTCAAAGTAACATCCAGATGAATGAAGGACCCACGGTTTCCCAGTAAAACAATGAATCCTAACAAGTGTCGTACGAGTCGTACCTTTTCATTTTGAATCTGCTCCTTGTAGGAGTGCTCGTCCTCCTTCAGAGCCTGGGTCAGTTTGTCGGAGCGCTCCTTGAACTTCTGAGTCATCTCCTTCGAATCATCTCTGGCGGCAACCAGATCCTTCTGCTCTTCGACCAGCTTATCATGTATTTTCTATAGATACAGAACAAAATTAGGACTGTAACTAATGATTATTTTATTTTATTATCACTTAATTTTAATTTAAATCTGCATTTATTTTATGATAAAACAACATAAAGTCTTTGTGATACACCTGCACAGTCTAATGCAATCCAATCCAACCTTTATGCCATAAAATCTACTTAACTGTAAAATTACCTAAGTAGGATGTTTCTTGCAGTACTTTTATTTGTAATGGAGTATTTGTAGTATCAGTTGTACCTTGTAGTTGGCAATGGAAACCTTGATTCCTTCCAGTGTGTCCTCTAATGGCTTTGGAGCCTCTGTCACCAGAGAGAAATCCTGAAATGATTTCAAAATAATCAGAGAAACAATAATGAAAACACCTCCAACCACCTCCACCTTAAACCCGGTGTGTAATTAAAAAAAAAAAGAAGCTGTGAGTTAAACAGACTTTTTAATGAGGGCAACTCATAACTGAAAGTAACATCACACTTCTGTGACATAAACAAAACAGGAATGTTGCTCCACCCAGAGAGAAAATGTCTAACAGGAGAGTTACTGTTACTTTAACGTGTAATATTTATTTTTAACAACATGAAGAACAAACGACGACATTACACAACAAGAAGAAACAAAAAGACGTCTCACCTCATCTGAAGACATAGTGAAAGTTATCTGAAACGATTCAATAAAAATATTTTAGCTTTCACACGCAGTTAAAATCACTGTTTCAGACTCACTTTTTTTGGCATAAAACTGTCAAAACGACTTAAAACTGAGTTAAAGCGAACCTATATAAACGTGCTGTAGGCCCTGATTTCACAAAAACAAAACTCGACGTCTCAGGAAACCTCAGAAAATCTTCAAATACGTCAAAAATAATTTTTAAAAAACCGTCAAATTAACGGCAGCTAAAAACGTCCATGTTCCATCTTCCGTTATGCCGATATATTTAAACTTAAATAACTTAAACTTGAATTAAACTTGATTTATCCTTCATTTTAAAGCTCTTTTAGCGTGTACACTCACCTCCTCTCGATGATCACTACCCTGAATCTAAAGTCATTCTTTCAGTTTCTTTTTCTCAGCAGCAGGAAGACGCTGAACGTCTCACTGTTCTCCAGCAAAGGGCGCTGGTGTACAGCATGTGTTGCTGCGTTCAGGTGCTGCCGGACACGCGATACACCAGCGGACGGAGGTAATTCTACTTAGGTGTAATTTTAATATCTGCACACCTGATTTATTTAAATTATGGGAGTTTGTGAGTCAGATTTCAGAGTTTTTTGTTTTTTTTTACTTTGCCATCTTGTAGCTGAAGTCTCTCTTAAGATAACCAGCGGTGGAAAAAGTACTGAGCCTTAACATATAGTACCACCACACTGTAAAAACACAGTACGCATCCGGTAAAAAAGTGTTATTACACTATTATTACTGATAAATGAATGTGTGCTGTAAGTAATTATAATTTTACTGTTGTAGTTGGTCACGGTGGAGCTTTATTTAAATTGTAAAGTTTATGACTATTTTTCCAAAATCAGAATCTTAAGTAACTAGACATATAAATGTAGTGGAGTACAAGTATAAAGTACCATTAAATATGAATACTTAAATAATGTACAAGTACCTCAATCTGTCTGAAACAGCTACTAGACCTGCTAAATGACCAGCGTAACCAATTTATTCTGTGTAATAACATCCAACAGTCGTTACCTCTTGAAAGCTTTTAGTAAAAATCCATTTCAAGTGGATCAATTTAAGATGTAGGACCCAGACCCATAATCCTGCTCAGTCCACAACACAACTTCACTTTAACAATAATTCCTCACAAAAAATAACACTGATGTATATCACTTCAGTAAAGTCAGTAATAAATCAATCACCATGACAATCACCATATATTCGGACATGGTACGTTCGTCCATTATTATTCAAAATGAGAAAAAGAATAAATGTCAAAAAAAAGAAAAAAAAAATCAGGAGTCAAAATCCATTTTTAAACATTTATTTGTGAAACCAAGTGAATTTAGAATCTGAGCTTCTGGAAGAACCACTTGTTCTTGCCCGTCTTGTACCTGGAAAAAATAATAATAATACATTTTTAAAAAGTCAGCATTTACACAGAAAGCTGATGATATTTTAATTACCAAGGCTGAACTGCATCAGATCTGGACAACTAATTTACACCAGTGAATTCATGCTGTTTGTTAAACTCTGGACAGACACTACACTGACTGACTGACTGACCTCTCTTCAAACTTGATCTTGGCCTCCCGCCTGGCTTTGCGCTTGAGAGCAGGATCCCTGAAGACGTCCTTGTTGACAACAGTTTTGTCCAGAGGAATATCCACAGAGTATCTGGAGGAAAAGGAGCGCAACGATGAGAAGCTGTTTAAAATCCTCAGAGTTCATCCTGCGAGGCGACGCTGAACTCGACTGTGTCTCTTTAAATCTGTTCACATTCACTGTAGAAACTCAGACACAGAGCGGCTGCGAGGAACCTAAAACCACGAGTTTTACTTCATCACTTCTCAGATAATAAACCTGAATGAATCACATGTACGCATCAGATACAGAGGATGAAGCAGCTGACTGAGGTGCACTTTTAACAGGCAGCATAATCAGGTCAGCAGCTGTTTTAGGTGTTTTTATGAATAATATTTGTAGGTTTTAACACTGAAATTCTGATTTACTCTTTATATACAACATCAGCAACATCTATCAAACCTGACAGTAAAGCTCAAGTTGATTCTGTTGCATCTGACCTGCAACTAAACTGCTCTTAAGGGCATTACTGCACAATATTTACTCTACTAGTTTATAAAGCCTAACTACTCTAAAACTAAATCAAACTCTGGTGTCAGAATTGTGCATAAAGAGTCAAACTGTCGACATAACTATACCAGAATACAAGCTTTTACTACATTATCAATAAAGTTTTGTTCTTGAACTGTGCCTTGTTATTTCCCTGCCCACTGACCTGCAGCTTAACCTATAAATATTTAAATTCTTCATTTTTCATGCTGTATTTTTAAACCTTTTCTGGTTTTGTTTAGTACTTTAAATGCCCACACTGGGGTCTGAAAGAAAGACTTTTGATCCTCTATATGTCCTGTACATTTGGCAGAAAGTTCACTTTATATGGAGTAAATTTAAGTAAATCAAAGCAACACACGCAATGTTTGATTGTTAACGCACACTATTCTCCCACAATGCAACGCACGAAGAGCCGCTCACCACCAGAAAACAATTCACATTAATCATGGATGTTTAAAAACAAATCCAGAAGGAAAAATCTGAGTATTCCATCAGACTTGTGTTAGTTTGGTCGACTGTGACTTTCCCAGTTTCCCACTTACAGTTTAACTAATGTCACATATAATTAAACTATAAAATTATATAATTAAAAGAATGTATGACTGATTGTACTCAGTATATATTATATAAAATAAGCACATAGTATAGATTTGTGTCAGGCTCATAGTCTTGGTCTGATTCACAATTATTATATTAAAACTAATTTATTTTCGTATTGTGATTAAAATATTGAAAATTCAGGCTTAAGTGGTTTATTGAGCTCCTGTATGAATCAGAGAAGCGACGGAAACACCAAGGACAAAGTAGACATATCGTAAAACATGATGGTTTTGAGTTTCAGTCGTTCCCCATTATATAGGTTTATGTCACAGACTGGAGTTGTATTTATTTCAACTTTGAGGAATCATGTCTGTCTGGTTTTAATACAACCATACCAACAAGCCTCGGCTGCCTCTGATGGAGAAGGAGATCAGAGCAGCACCAAACATGGCGTCATATCAGCAGAATCAATCAGAATCTTTATCAACAGAGCGCAACAATACGGTGTACTGAATCTGGACAATAATGGACGAGTAAATTGCGTCAGGCTCTGGCTCAGGAGATGATTATTAGTAGGATTGATTCTTTGTTTTGGTCTTTTGTTGGTTCCTTTAAACTCACTTATCAGACGTTCCTTGAAGGAAAAGCAGTTCAAGAATAAAATCTACAAGGACCTATTTCTTTTTTTTAGAGCCGTAGATCTGTCAGTCACCTAACGTAGTCAATGCACAGGATTAAAAAGGACTTTTTTTATTCTTGAACCCACAAATCAAAACGTTGAAACTGACCTGGTGGGCATGAGGTGGTTGTAGTTGAACACCTTGACGAAGGCCTTGATCTTGGACCTCTTGGCGATCTTCTTCTTGCCCATGGTTGTGGTCACCTTGCGGGGATAGCGGTCGATGCCTGCGACCAGAGCGTGGCTGTAAGGGCGGTCGGTGGTGCCGTCGTCAATGTTCTGCAAAGAGACATTAAAAGAGAATGAATAGAGGAGACGATGAAAGTAGAGGAAGTCTTATATTAAAGAACTAGATATGGTTTTTGAATGCAATGCGTTACATTATGTGTTGTTTGTAGACTTTATGTTGCTGGTTGAATGTTTTCAGTCTGTTTACAGTGATTTTTTTTCAGTTAGTCGCACCTTTATAGGGTTTCTTTAACCCAGTTTAACCTGCAGGAGTTTCTGAAGGCGTAAGTGAGGTGTTTAGCTGTCTGACATCCCTCCTAGCTCCTTATAATCAGGCCAACACAGCACCTTACATGTTAATGTAACTACATCAGCCATTGATTTTATTGTGTAAGGCCACCTGTAAAGGCTTTAAATTCAATAACATGAACACAGGAGCCCTAACAGTGAATAACCTACTTATAACAGCTTAAATCACGGAAATATTGAGTGAACTCTTGCAGCTTAATCAGCAGATACCCTCTCTCCACCCTCCAACCAGAGCTCTCTTACCTTGACGATGACAGCTTTGCGCCCGGCGTAGCGTCCAGCTAGGACCATCACCACCTTCCCAGGCTTCATAAACTTGCCCATTTCTGCCACAAAGAAAACACGGTTAAACATGGCGGTGCCAGAGGTAATTCAACACTTCACAGACAACATTACCAACGTGAAACCGGGCATGGTTTGACGCTTAAAATGTGGAGTTTCTCTTATGGAGTTTGGCTAGTTAGCAAGTTAGCATTAGCCTCCAGTCATTTTCCAGAGCTAATACAGCTTTTTACAGCCTAACACACAAAAAGCACAAAATAAACAGTGATTATTTACTTAAAATTACACCAAAGAGGCCATAATTGCCAGTCTACAGATGTAACATAAGCCCCTTTAACAGGCAACTCAGATGCAAGCTGAAGCTGCCATGTTGGATTGAGCGCTTGGGAGACGAAGCGCTGCAACAATCATCAATTTTCTATCACAGCCGATTAAAAATACACGTAAATATCAACCGCATCTCAGCTACAGGAGTGATTGACACAAGTTTGGTGTGTTAAAAACAAAAGATGTGCCCAGATTTGAGGCGATGGATGAAGATTATTCGAAGGGAAGTTTCACTCACTGATGCTGTTCTACGGCCGCCGCTAACAGGAAAGGAAGTCGTCAAGGTGTTTGTCAACTTTGACCCCAGCGAGCGCGTATGTCACTTCCGGAAAAACGTTTTTCTTTTTTATAAGTTAATTTCTTCTAATTATCGTATAATACAAATACTACTACTACTAAAAATAATAACTATCCTGTGTTATATTATACAGGGAGACAATATTGTTTATAATATAAAAAACATTTAAAAAGTTTATTTTATTTGTGTGAAATCTCGAAATCTGTGGGAATAAAATACATTTTAAATATATAAATAGGGATTAAATAATAGGAAAGTGTCATGGAGATGTCAGATTATTTTTATTATTTGTTCTACTTTTAATGGGGTTTTAATTTTTTTGTTTTAATGTAGTTCATTCAGTACTTTTTATTTATTGCTGTGTTTTTGTTTTTTCCTGTGTTGTTTTATGTCATCTTTGCTTGCTATGTGAAGCACTTTCTAACTTTGTTTTGATAAGTGCTATATTAGTGCAAATAAAATACAGATAACATTGTTATTATTTATTCGTGTTTGTTGAACCTCTGATAAATGCCAAAAAATAGACCAAAATTATTCTATTCTTAATTATACTGCTTCAACTGTATTATTAATTATTATTATTTAATTAAATGTAGTATTAATTACTTGACTATTTTTTATAAAAACAGACATGACAAAGACTCAAACAGTGCAGCGTTTCATTTATTATGTTTAATGTGTTTACAGCTGTATGTATGCATTAAACATGATAAAAACCAAATCAGACCATGGTTCGTATTTCCCAATATATTATCTGTCATTAAAGTGATTAAATAAAATGAACATTAATATAATTTTAACATAAATTTAAATGATCAAGTGTACAGCTACAGTGTCCTGATATGTTCTACCTATGTCAGTGTTGAGCTACAACATGCCGTCAAATAAATAAATAAATGTTTCTTTACATTAACAGTTGAACAAAACACAACAAAAATGGGGAAAGAGTAAGCAAAATACAGCATTACAACAGAGCTGGAATATAACAGACAGTTCCCATGAACGTAAAACAAACAAGATAAAATGCATCTCCAGGTTTTTATCTCAGGAAATACAAATGTAGTGGAGGTTTTATCAGCACGCCTGCTCTCACAGGTTTGATACATACATGTACACGTGGGCCCAGGAACACTGAAGTTTCATTCCCGCAAAAGGAACAGAAGGAAAAACTAACCTCAGGTTAATAGCATCTATGGTTTGTACATTCAGTATTTAAGGATACGATTCGTGCAACTCAGCTGTCTCAGAAAGATAAAAACTAATTTCTCTGATGGAAATAAAACAAAACTTTTAATATCCTACAATCATGTACAGGATGTAAAGCCGTTACATCTGTCAGTTAATTTTAATTTTAACTCCACCTGGAATGGGAGAGAAGCAGCAGTTCATACAGGGTTTAAATGCTCACACACCTGAAAACACAACATGCAACAACTGATAACTGCATATTTTTTTTAGGCAACAACACTTTTAACTTCGCCCCAAGACAGAAAATGTGAGATATTTTTCATTTCAAGTCGACCTGAGCGCCATTGTTTAGCTACATGTGATTTACCACCTAAATAATTCAGAAGAATGGAGCAGCACAAGCACCAAAATACCAGGACCACAACAACACACCACAAAGCTCTTGGTTACTGTGTAGAAGCCACAGTATCGAGAAATGTTTCTGCTCCTTCCTGGATTGTCTAACTTGCAGCCATGTTACAGTACTGACTACTGTACAAAATCCAACCTGTCTTTGATGCATGGGCTGGGAAACTATCATGTACACGGGCAGGGTTTTCCATAAGCGCAGGCTGCAGCCAGATGGCTGGCCTTTGACATCGTACGTCTGGTAGTCACAGAAACAAGTTGAGCAAAAGCCACCCTCGACGTCCTGGCTGCCCATCAGCGTCACAGAAAAATGCTTATTTTTAACGTTAAACCGCTTTAATCTGTCTTATTTTAACGGATTTTAATTACTTGGTCCTTTTGTTTTGGCGAGGAGACAATTGTGGATAATTCGGTTCTCAATAAAATCCTTCTGAACGATGAACAGTGAGGGAATCCCACAATAAAAACAAAACAAGCTAAGCTGACTTTAGCCGCAGCTCAGCTAACAACCCCTTACTGATGTCCTGTGTCCACCGATGAGCGCCAGAAAAACACAGATTTTTAACGTGAAACCGCTTTATTCTGTGTTAATTTAAGGGATTTTAATTACTTGGCCCATTTGTTTTGGAAAGGAGTGGATAATTTGGTTCGGTAGTAATTCGGTAGTAAAATCCCTCTGAATGATGAACAGTGAAGGAATCTCACAATAAAAACACGCTACGCTAACGTTAGCCACAGCTCAGCTTACAGCCCCTTCCTGACGTCCTGTGTCCACTGAAGAATGCCAGAAAAACACAGATTTTAACGTGAAACCACTTTAGGCAGTGTATATCCAGTTTTAATTATCAGGTCTGTTTGTTTTGGAGCGGAGGAAACCTCTGAGGATAATTTCGGCTCTTGGTAAAAACGTCCTTACCTACAAACATGATATGCAGTGACTTAAAAGGGTGGTTTAACAATGCACTTGTGGAAAACTCTGCACGGGGGGGACAGGATGATGCTGTACAACGATGAACACAGGTTGCAAAGGTCAGGAAGGCTTTACTAAAGGATGAGGTAATCTCAATCTCCACTCTAAGGCAGGTTTACAGTACAAGTAGCATCGTTTTTTTTTTGGTGTTATGGCATCTTAAATATACTGGGATGTGCGGATAGTGTTTGCAAACAACACAATCATCCATGCATGTACTGTAGGTTTTACTTCAGATGTGTGGCTGCTTAAATGACCTACTCGAAGCACAAACACATGCTTTTTGGTCCTGAATGTGGTGTAGTTTAACTGATAAAATACTTGTTGTAATGGATTTGTTGCCTCCTCAGAAAGCATCCTTAATATTCTTCAGCTGCCGAACAGCCAGGTCCACGGGGAGGTTGAATTTGAGGTGGCTGATGCGACCCAGGATGCGTAGGGCTCCCTCAAAGCCGGTCTGGGCCATGTAGCTCCAGGACTGGTAGTGCGGGTGTATCAGAGTCCCCGACTTGCACAGCAGGTTTAGCCATGACACCAGCCGCTGCTCGTTCAGAGCCATGCACACCAGCGCTTTGAACTCCGTGTCCGGGCCTCGCTTGTAGCGTCCGTGCTCCTTCAGGACAGTGTGGACGGCCCACAGCAGAGACTGTTTCGGGGTGACGGTCACCGGGCCGCCCCCTACAGGGAGGCTGAAGGACTGTGAGAGCTGCCGGGCCGGCGACTCCACGAAGGCCTTCCCGTTTTTGGAGTGGTAGTATTTGACAAAGAGTTCCCACGGGTGCATGGTCTGTGGGGCGGGTCTGTAAGGCAGCAGGCAGGAGATGGGTGCCAGCACCAGGCTCATGGTCTGAGAGGGCGAGAAGAGGCCGTGAGCCAACAAGTCTTTGAGGGCGATCGCCAGCTCCTTCCTCACGGACGTCGTCAGCTCGTCCCGGGGCCCCAGCGCCGAGTTGCTGGTGTAGTTGACAACGTGTTCGAGGGAGGGCTGTCGGCACGAGCCCAGCACTCGCACCTTCTCCACGGCTGCCTCCAGACGCTGCAGCAGGGGCCCGTAGTCCTGTACCGTAGACTCCTGAGGCCACATGCTCTGGGGGACGTGTCCAGCAGCGCAGCCGAACTGGCTTGCGGCAAAGATCTGCAGCACGGCGAGGGCCTTCTGGATCAGCTGCAGACCGGTCTCTCGCATCTTCGGGGCCTGTTCAGGGTCCACTGCAGTGAGACAACAGAATTTATCTTTAGTGGGCAGACTTGTTGCTCAAAAATGCACAGACTTAGTGATCATTTTAATGCTGTAAGACATCAAAAGGCATCTCTGGTGACAGGTTAGATTTCAGGGATCTTGCGATTGGAGTTTGATATAAACTGACTGACCTTTCTTCTTTGCCCCTGGAGTTCTAGTGTTGGTCCCTGCAGCTTCTGGCTGCTGATTGTGTCCAACATCTGACAGGAGAGGATTCCCAACCTCATCTTTTAAAAGAAAAGGGGCAAAGGTTTGATATTAGACAAATAAAAAAAGGCAACTTACAGATACACAAATGAGCTCATACTGTACAGGTCTGTGTACCCTGGATGAAGCATAACATTCCAGGTCCTTGATTCTGGGTTTTGAGCTGCTCCACCAGCGTTCTTGACCCTGGCTGGGTTCACGATCTGAGCGAGCAGCGCGCTAACTCGCTTTCGCCTGGCTCCTCCGCCAGGTTCCTGCGTCCCCGCTCAGGTTCACATCCAGCTTTTTGATCAGCTCATCGATGATGACCCGAGAAAGGTTTAACAGGTTAAACTTCCTCTAAATATACCAGCCTTTATAGTTGCCTATTGGAGTACAGATACCCAAAATAAATCTGCACACCTGAGGAACACCTCAGTTTTTAACATTAGATTTTAATGTAAACACTTAAGAACGTTCTAAAAAGGCGTTAAATTTATCAGTTTGCAAAACACAACATTAAAGCTTCATGACCGTGAAGCGATTAGTCGTATCTGAGCTAAATATTGTCACATATTATTGGTATTGGTGGGATTTCTCCCAACCTTCTGAGTTGGAAATCCCACGTCCAGTTGAAACTGGACTAGGAACCTGCAATTTTGACTTCCACGTCCAACTGGAACCTGCTCATGGGCACCCAGGCGATTTAACCCATTCACACTCGAGCCATGTGATTCAACGACCATGACGACAGGGTGGATCAACGACTCTCAGGACCAATTCTCCAGGAGGTTAAATACCTGGGACTCCCAAAACCAGTCTCTAGAAAATGAGGAAGCCTTCGGATTGAGAGAGGTGAAACATCTTCAAGAAAACCTAAAAGAAGTCCAGTTGGGCTTCAACTCTAACACTTATTTACTACACATCCAGCAGTTGCAGAGGAGCATTATCATTTATTTGGACTCGTGTTTCTGCTGAAATGGTCACCGCCTGGTCTCTAACGGCCCATCAGAGCTATGAGAGCAGTGAGAGGGAACCATGTAAATAGACTATTTTTGGACTAAACAATGAGCTATAGTTCAGTATAAACCTTGCAAAGCCGAGGAGCTACAAACTGTTTTCACACAGCCATTTGATGCATTACTATAAGATAACTGATTCTGGGAAGCCCATGTTCTGATGCTTGGAGAGTTGGCTGCAAACAGGGTTGCAAACGTGAAGTTAAAGCTTTCCACGGGAATTAATATGAATATATGGGAATTAAAGGAATAAACTGGAATTTGCAGCAGAATCTTAAGTTAAAACCAGACGAAAGCAAATGTCATTTTTTTCTCGCTTTTTTGGGGGACAGGGTTCACGGGAATGAGTTTATTTATTTTAACATTTATGTTTTTTATTGCTACGTAGTCAAAATGTGATTTTTTTTTGCACAAATGTCTGCTTATAAGAAACAAATACAGATACGATACAATTGTATAAATTACCCTGTACCTAAAGTTAATTCCTATATATAGAAGGAGAAACATGCACAAAAATACAAACACTGTGGAAGCTTCTGAAGCATTTTGAGAGCAGATGTTTGACTTGTTAAGTTAACTTCATGTAAGCGACAGGTAAATACTTCATTATGTGCTAACATAACAGACACGCAAACAGAAACACTTTGGATTTTAGAAAAGTCAGCTCAGCCCTCTTTGCTCAGGATCATTATTTTCTCTCAGGCACCAAACAGTTGCAACAGATACTGGCTACATCAACGTGCCTGCATTTTTATGGCCCCCACCTTCTGCCTCTCATGACGACAGACCGCGCAGCGAGTCGAAGCGTTCCTCCTGGTAGTATGGAGCGCTTCCAGATCATCCAGCTGTGTCTTCAGCTGGAAATGAGATCCTTCTGTTTTTCCTCTGGGCCTCCAGGGCGCCCTCTTCTCCCTCTCTACTCTGACGGGAGAACGATACACACATCGATTTTTTAATTTTTACAGACAGAGAGGAAGTGACCATAGCAATAGGTGAACAACAAAATGATGTCGATTGGCTGTGGTGTTTTTTGAGAGAGGAGAGGATTTCTTGCACCTTATCACTTCTGGGTCACAATACTTACAGAAAAAATACACAAACTAAACTCTCATACTCACTAGATCTTCCTGAAAGTAAAGTATGTGACGAGAAAGAAACATAATGAGAAGACCTTTTGTGTGGGATTGTTAATGAGCACTATGCTACAAACTAACAGTGGCGGCATTGCTGCCAAAGCCTTTTACGTTGGCAAAGACTAAAATGTAAAGAGGCCTGGGAGTAAAACACGTCAAGAACAGTCAAGGTTTCCAACGCCGCTGTGTACACAGAAACCTTTTATTAAACAGATAGTGATCTGCCAGGAGGTATTTTCTATTGAGCCCGTGGTGCTGTGAGTCAGCTACACTTGTAAGGCAGAAAGGAGCATTTTCCACCAGAGATAAGAGATCCTAGGGAATAAAACCGAGGTGAGTAATGTGACTGTGATGCAACAGGCAGATTGAATCAGAGACCTCACAGCCACTGATTAGAGCTAAATGACTGGCTTAGCCTCTGTGCATGTGTGTGGAGGTTATATTTATATCTGTGCAGTTATATCTGTGTATTCAAGAGATTTGTTCGTATGAGTGTTGCTACATCCACACAACTGACAGGTGGATGTTAACTAGCCTGCAACTACTTTCCTTACTGGTTAATCTGGATGTAAGTACTTCCTCAAATCACTTATTATTAAAGGTTTAAAATGTGATAAAATCATGAAAAAATATTGATCTAAACTTTCTAAATCCCTGTGTGATATTTGCAAATTGTCCACCTTACAGTTTATAAAAACCCGTAAATCTTTCAAACAGTTGCAAATCCCTCACAATTAACAGGATGGAACTGGAGAAGATTCCTGTATTTTTTTTACCCCGTAATATCAATTAACTGATTACCAGTGAATAGTTTATTGCTCTGTCAATCATTTCAGATTTAAGGGTGATAAACACACACATAGTTACAATTTAGTGAGTCAATCAGACGCCTATGGATGATCATAGATGAAAACACACCACTACAGTCCTAGAGTAGGGACCCTGGACCACAACTTTTTGAAGTCATAGAGCCTCGATTAAGACACAAAAGGACCAAAATCAGACACAAACATGTTGTAATTTTCCCCATTCCAGTCTGGGGTCCTATACACTCTGCTGGCCTA
Organism: Lates japonicus; assembly: GCA_033238685.1. Taxonomy (NCBI): domain Eukaryota; kingdom Metazoa; phylum Chordata; class Actinopteri; family Centropomidae; genus Lates; species Lates japonicus. The sequence goes on from BRZM01001994.1 coordinate 77,687, forward strand.
GGGCCCATTTTCCAAGTGATAATAAGGATCAATATAATATAAATAACTGCTAATGGTCTCAATGTCAACACCTGGCCGCGTTTCTCTGTCAGTGCATGTGCGGTTACTGTGGTTGTGTTTTGCGGTGCCCCTCACCGAGTTCCCTCCAGCTGCTTATGTCCTGGAGCCCGGCAGCCCACGACGTGCGGGCAGCCCTGACATGAACTCCTCCAGCTCGGCCAGCATCCTCCTCCTCGCTCTGTGCGTGAACGACCGGCTTCAGTCGGAACCGCTGAACCCAAGGAAGTGGGAGGTGTGAGATGAGCAGAGAGGAGTTCAGCAAGTCCCGCTCATCTTCCATCTTCCCCTGTACCGGCGGCTATTTCCTCGTCGGTGGCCGAGGAGCCTCCTCTGCCGGCGGCTGACCGGCGCCCGCCCCGCCTTACCTGGCTACGAAGCCCACTGCGCCCATCGCTCCCCAGCGCCGGCGAAGACAGCCTCGCTGTCCGAGGCTGACAGTTCTCTGTGGGACATCTTGGACGACGGAGTTCACTCCAGGTGCCTTCGCTACGCCGCCAGTTTATCACGAGAAGTTTTTATTTTCGTTTGTTGCGCAGTACAACAAGAAGCGATCACCGCTGGAGGAACAGGTAGTGCCATCTTGAAAGGATGATCTATACGTCAACGCGGAGGCAGACCGGAAGTTTGGCACGTTTGTCTTCAAAATAAAAGTATCTCTATTACAACATAGTCCGAACTTAAAAACAAATTTGATATTATTAATTTGACCAGCAAATTTGTCGGAAATTATGTTTTCATAAAATATAGCTAACATGTGTAAAAAGCAAAAAGACAAACAAAAAAAATAAAAGAAACAGTTAAAAGAAATTTGCACCAGTTAAAGTTGGTATATTAGCTAATTTAATTACTACATTTTCTTTGAACTACATTTTTTAAAATCTCAAGAGATAGATCTTTTCACATCTGTGAACAAATACAACACCTTATATATGAGGGACAAAAAAATTATATAAGTATAACTGATAAATAGATAAATGTAGGAAATGTACAAATAAATATAGAAATTGTATTTTATATTGTTAAATATTCATTTTGCATTTATTTATTTATAACAAATGCAAAATAAATACATGTATTCATTTATGTCCCTGGTAATGTCCCTCTTTGGATCAGGTAACCTAAATATCGGATTGATACCGGTGATCCTAAAATCTATTAGTCTTTATATACAGTCTAGGTATTATTTAGTATCAGATCTAAACCAAAATGTTATATGCATAGTCCACTACTAAAATTGTTCAGTTTGCAGGCTTCTTATTTTGAATGGTGTAATCGAAGTTTTGCTTTTAGTTGTTGAGCTTCACAGAGGGGACACTTGATAACCAAAATGCATAAAAAAAAAAAAAGGCCTGACATAGGTTCAAAACAGTTCAACGTCAGCCTAAAATGAGGGAGATTCAAGTGGCTAAAAATACATATAATATATATAAGAATTGGCAATCATTTGAAAATTGATTAACGTTTAAGTAAAGAATGAAATAAGTCAGTGGTTCCAGCTTTTCAAATGTTAATATGTGCTTAGTTTTCACTGTTTAGACTGAGAGACTTTTTTTCCATCTGTCTTTTAGTAGTGTTGTGTTTTACGCCTGTCATTTTGTGAGTATTTGTGGCTGCTCTACATCTCTTCGTATTTTGTGTCTTTTGGTTGTTTCTACACTCTGTGAGATAATTTTGTGTCTGTTTTGTAGTTTTGTGTCTTTATGTGGTCATTTTACATCCCTTGTAATCATTTTGTGTCTTTAACTGAGCTCCAACAAGTGAAATATTAAAAGTACTAGACATGCCATTTTATATTCATACACAAAATAGAGAAATGTAAAATGTGATTTATTTTAATGAAGAGGATATGACAAGTTATGTTGTAACATGGCATTTTTATTGTTTATTATTTTATGGAAAATGTAGAAAGTTCCTCTCAGATTCCTCAGGCGGTTTTGTTGCACCAAGCACATGATGCACAAAATTAAAACACTCTGATTTGAAAATCGCTGCAGGAAGATTTCACAGTGTCCTCAACACTCAGATAAAACAAAGTGCTTCCATATAAGAACGCAGAATGTCAGAGTGAGAATAGGAAAACAACACGACAGTAGCTTTGATCGTTCCTTCATCACACTGTGCAGTTAACATTTGTCATATCTGGGCAGATTAGGGAAATTTGCTAGAGAGCGACTTTGCAACGGTATAGGCAGCTGAAGTAGAACATACAGTCTCAGAGAAGAACAAATCATAACACTGCTCATGGAGTGTTTCAGTTGATTATTTTATGATGGAGAGTTTCAAGTAGCAACTGTGTACTTGAATAACAAGGATCTAACTTGTTTTAAAATGTTAAACCTTCCACCTGTGAACGCGTAATAGATTCTGTAGATAGAAACTTACAACTCCAAGTTCATTTCTACTTTCCCTCCACCATTTTTTCCTCTCTACGACATACAAAGCGCTTCAAAAAATTATCATAAAATCCCTTTCTATCTTCCATTAGTGTACTGCATGCTGAACTAAATGACAGCACGAGACTGGCTGAAGGTGGGCGCCATGTTTTCACACTTCCACCAGAGCTCTTTGTTGGGCGAGGAACACCTGCTGTGCCAGGAGCCCGTGTTCTGGGTGCAGCTGCCTCCTCGTGCAGGTGTAGTTTTGGGACAGCAGTGCTTCATGTCGCTGCAGCACACCGCCTGTGGAGAGGGAAAAATCAAGGGTTTTAGTTGAGTTTAGGAGTACCAGTGTTTGTGCTTTTTATCCTGTCATTTATTGTGGTATTTGTGGTCATTCTGTATCATTTGTGTCTGTTGTTGGGTTATTTTGCATCTTTTTGGTTGTTTTTATGCCTAGGAGATAATTTTTGGTTATTGTGTATCTATTTTACGTTTAGCACTTTTAGTAGTTTTGTGTTTTTATACAGATTTTGTGTGACCCATAAGCTATTTTATCCTTTTGGCTGCTCTAACACTGTATGAGGAAGATTTTGTTATTGTGGGGTTTGTTTTTGGTTGTTTGCATCATTTGTATTATTTAGCATCTGTTTCCTTGGTAGTTTAGTTTTAAGCTGTCATTTTGGTGGAGTATGTGGTCGCTCTACATCTCTCTCTGTTGTGGTTTTATCTCTTTTTAAGCTATTTTATGCCTTTTTTTTTTCCCTCTCTGAGATCATTTTGCGCTCTTTTTAGGTTATTGTACATCTGTTTATGCTGTCACTTATCAGTATTTGTGGCTGTTCTGTAAAAAGAAGCAGTATTATGGTTTAAACATACCATACGCGCAAAAAGCCTTTAAATTCCTAAGGAGTAGTATTAACGGCAGATTTTATTTTAAGTATCAAAAGTGCTCATTCTCATCTATAAAAAATCTGAAAAACTGTGGAAAAATGCCATTTTCAATGTCCTAGAGCATGATTACATCATTAAATGTCTTGTTTTGTCCAAAAACGCAATATTCAATTTAATATCATGTAAGACCAAGAAAAGCAGCAAGTAACTTTCAGCATTTTTTTTCACCACTTCTGCTTTAAAAATGACTTAAATAAGCAGTGTGTGTGGATTTAGTGACATCTACAGTGAGAATAGCATGGCAGTTTTCACTGAATACCTTCCAAACGCAGGTCTGAGCCGCCTACGGTGGTCGCCAGCTTCCACATCGATTCGGCTAGTCTGTCAAGTTCAAATATCATTTGTTATTAACCTGTTTATGTGCGTGAGTCTATTGTTTTCTGCTGTCATTTACGGCTGTGTTTATCTCCTCAGACAGGCTGCTAGATCCTAAATGTTACACACTGCACCTTTAAATAAGATATTTCGCCTGATGATTAAAAACTACAAAATCAGACAAGTTAGGAGAAGGACAGCAGCCCCATGTGGTGGGTGACGCCCGCAGCAGGTGTCTCCGCCAGAGCTGGTCTGGTCGCCACACTGATGTTTTGTGCATTACGGCCTGGGCTGGAGCTGGTGCTCGGGCATGTACACCTGCGCCATGGACGGCTCTGTGCTGCAGTGATGAGCTTCTGACAGAGCGAGGCGATGTTACATGTAGCCTGAGGCAGCAGTGCTCCAATCTGCAGCACCGCCTGCAGAGGAGGGTCATTTTACATAAGCAAACAAAGACGTATGCCAACGGTACCGACTGACTGATAGGTGGTATTATGTCAAAGCAGTCGGCGACCTCTCATATTTTGCAGCGGGCAGCAGCCCCACTGGCCTGCGTGAAGAGCCGGCGCAGCTGGTCAGACACTGGTTCGCGCCTGTCGTGACCAAGACCACCGAGCTGGGTTCGCCTCGACACTGTGGTAGGAGGCGGTGGACGCTGGAGCTTTGTGTACCATCAGATCACCACTTCTCCCTTTGGATGCAGGCGGTCTGTCTGTATCTAGGCGGTAAGCAAGAGGGCCCCATCAGCACAACACACACCCCCAGAGAGAAGTGAGAGAAGAAGGCAACTTTCATCACCGATCCTGTTTCTTCAGTTCTTCTTCATCTGAAGTCAGGCACGAATATAATGAAAAATCACGAGTTCTGCAATAATATTCTACGAGGTGGCTACAGAAACAAACTGCTGAGAGTCATCCTCAGGGTAGTGCCAGTTCTGAACCTTAACTGGCCCCTAGTTCACGACTGAGAGAGTTTAGAAATATGTTTTAGCCGACGGAGTCTCCCACACAAGAGCTAAAGGAGTAATGTCCGCCTTTGCTAGGCCGGCAAGACGGGCTGGTGAAAGTTGTTTTAACTTAACTTGTTGAATTGACTGAAGAAAGAAAATTACACTTTGAGTATTTTCACACAGAATGTGAAGATAAAGTGATCTAACTTTTTCGAAAGAAGTCGATTTTGAGCTTGCCGTAAATAAAGGCATCACAATCACACTGTCAGGACTGTCGAGGCTGCTCTGGGTCAAGGATCATTTATAGAAGCTGGTCCTGCCTCCAACAGGATCTCAAACTGTCAGCTAATAAACATCCTAAATGTGTCCAAACAGCTGTGGTGGGAGTCTTTTTGCACTTTGCTTTGTTTAATGTGTAAGCAAGACCTAAAAGTCAGATGATGCTGCTGCAGAAGAGGAAGCAAAATAGTCCAACATAACAACACTGATAGAAATCATCTGAAAGTGTGAGTATCATGGCGGTGAGAGACATTTTCAGCTTTTCTCCACCTCATACATACGTTATGAAATTAATCACTCTGACTGGTGATAAATTAGTTAATCTACAAAGTAAATTAAAATTTCAGAATAAGAGTCTCTGGAGGTCAGTGATGTTATAAAAACTCACGGCCTGGGAGCCGTGGGCAATATCCCCACTTGAGACGAGGCCACAGCAGGTGGTGGAGTCAGGGCAGCTGGTGTGGAGTCGTGACTGAACCCTGCTCCTCTTCATCTTTACCTCCTCCTCCTCCTCCGCCTCCTGTGCTTCCGCCGCCTCCTCCTCCCCTCCTCCGCCTGTGCTGGCGCCACGGTTGTAGTCAGAGGTTGGGCTGTAGGAGCCTCGGTGGTGGGAGCCGGCGTGGAAAACGAGGGAATCTTCTGCATCATGGGCGCTGAGCCTGAGGCGCTCGGCCACAGGACAGGGGTGGCCAGGTCGCAGGTGGTGCCAGAAGGACAGCAGTGTTCGTGGTCGCCACAGTAGACCGCCTTTACACAGAGATGACGACAAATCTTTCAGACCCAGACAGTAAGTGAGTGTGAAGAGCCAAAGAACAAGAAATGCTCAGTTAAAAATGCTAAAAGAAAATACACAAGAAAACTGTACTCATACTTGTCAATGCTTGGTCTGATACGCTTTCAGAAGGCACATATTTGGTTACTAGTTGACAGGTAAAGGCAATTTTAATCCTAAGTGTTAGTGGAGAAGAGAAAACTACCACACCTAGGAAAAATCTTTAAGGCATGAGAAGCAAATTTATTATCTTGCTAAGCCCAGTGAGGGGAGTACAGAGCCGAGGGGACAAAATCTGGACGGATGTACTTTAATGAGATCTCAAGAAATCCTTTTGAGATTTTACAAAGTTTCAGAGATCTCAAGAAGGTTTCAAAAAGTGTCTTAGAAAGTTTCAGTGATCTCAGAGGTCGAGACTGTTGGAAACTTGGACAAAGACTGCAAGACTGGCTCTTTCTGCAGAAATGGGCCATCAGTTACGGGAGTTGGAATATAATCCAGAGTTAAAGACAGACAGCTATCACATAAAGACCAAAGATCACCATATAAAACAGATTATTGTACAATATCTCACTGCATTATCAATGTCACAACTTCCTGTATTATATGTGCCAGTCATGCAGCATTTTTGTAACACTGTTTGTTCATTTGTCTCTTAACGATTGAATAAACAGAATTTACAAAAACGAAATAATCTGCTGAAGAATCAAAGAGGACAGAAGAAAATCTACAACACACTCCAGTAACTTGGGAAACATTGTAAATATAAGGCTTAGCTCAGCCTGGCTCCGACAAAAGGTCAAAATCCAATAGTTTTGGCCTTTATTTCAAAATAAAAGTGCTTCACGTAGTTAAAACTGTGTGTATGTGCTACATTTTGTTCTAAACACACAGAATCTAGCCGGTGTTTCCAAGAGAAAATCATTAGACAGAGACGACCTGTGTATTTAGTTGAGTGGCAGGTGATTTTTGGGAGTTCACTCTGGAAAATGAAGCTTTAAAAAGTGATTTAAATCCTCAGTGTGCTTGTTGCTTAGTGTGTTTGTACTTCAGTAGAGGACAGCAGGCCCACTTGCCCTCCGCGCTTTTACAGCACGTATTTCCATCTGACAGCTTTTGGTAGAGTTTCCATGACGTCCCCCACCCGTACGTCCTCTCTGGAGATGGCAGGGATCTTCTCCACCCACGGCACGGAGCTTCTTACCGGGTCCTCGCAGGTCTCGGCAGCGAGGTTACATTTCTTACCTTTCGGGCAGCAGTGAATATGGTCGTCACAGCACACAGCCTGGGAATGATACGATGGAGCAGATGGAAAATCACGAATGCACATCAAAGTTTTACACATGGAAACAGGGATCTTTGTTGGTACCTCTGGTAGAGGACAGCAGGCCCACTCGCCCTCTGCGTTTTTACAGCACGTGCTCCCATCTGGACAGCTTTTGGTAGAGTCGCATGTGACGTCCCCCACCCGTACGTCCTCTCTGGAGATGGCAGGGATCTTCTCCACCCACGGCACGGAGCTTACCGGGTCCTCGCAGGTCTGGGCAGCAAGGTTACATTTCTTACCTTTCGGGCAGCAGTGAATATGGTCGTCACAGCACACAGCCTGGGAATGATACGATGGATCAGATGGAAAATCACGAATGCACATCAAAGTTTTACACATGGAAACAGGGATCTTTCTTGTACCTCTGGTAGAGGACAGCAGGCCCACTCGCCCTCTGCGTTTTTACAGCACGTGCTTCCATCTGGACAGCTTTTGGTAGAGTCGCACGTGACGTCTCCCACCTGTACTTCCTGTCTGGTGATCGCTGGGACCTTCTTGAACCAGGGCACGGAGCATGTGTCGTCATCGCAGGTCTGAGCAGCCAGGTTGCATTTCTTACCTTTGGGGCAGCAGTGTATATGGTCCTCACAACAAACCGCCTGGGAACGACAGGAAGTCATTCATGCGTCACGGCGACACCTCTCACATTAAAGTTTTATACGTTTAAACAGGGACTTTGGTCGTACCTCTGGTAGAGGACAGCAGGCCCACTTGCCTTCTGCGGTCTTGCAGCATGTGGTGCCGTCTTCACAGGCGACTGTATCGTCGCAGGGGACATTGTTACCTGGAAATAAAATGCCAATAGTCATGCTGGGAAAACAAAATCCAAACCTGTTTCCTACTTATCTGAAATATGCCCTCATGCTGAGACAAAGCAAACAAACCACAGAAACTCGGGTGGTAAGAAATGCAGTCATGTGCCAACAGAGACGGGTAAATACGCATGTAAACAACGCAGTATTTAAAGAATAAGGCTGGAGATTTTCTCTATTATTCTTATTGTCAACAAATCTCATGAGACCAGAACAACAACAAGGAATGTATGTGACTGAGAAACATCCAAAATCAGATTTAGCTTCTTCCTCTGTGCTGTAAATCTGTTAAAAACACAACCGCGAGCTTCACTCCTGCACTGGGTGACAGTGGTTTATGTGTTAACAGCTCCACAGATTAATATCAGCAATCAGTTTTACAGTCTCTGCAGTTCCCATGAGGCAGAGTTCACTGCACAGATACAGTGAAGACTGATGGTTATTAGCCTGCAGAGCTGTTTCCAAATAAACTACAACGCCCATATTTTTCACGATGCCAGTCATTGCAACAGTGTGGCTGGGCAATCCATCAGGAATCAGCCACATTATGTGTTTGTCAGTCGGATACAGTCGGTGTTTGTGGATCTTTTCATACAGCAGCATCATCCTGTGAAATATTTTTAAAAGTTGGTTTTGCAAACACAGTATTTTATGGGGAACACGATGCAGTCAGTGCATCTGTTAAGAAGGAAAAAACTCTACAGGGAAACTTTAATTTTGCATTTAATGTTAAAGCAGAGCTGTCGACACAGGACATTACTGAGACTAATCCTGATGCTAAACTTAATCGGATTTTCTTCTCTTCATCTTGTCTTAGCAGGAAATACAGTAACTAACCCTAACCCTTAACGTGTAGGTGTGCTGGTGAGCCGACACCGACACACCTACATTTAATGAAATGCAGCCATCTGCCATGAGACAGGTCTGTTTGGTGACTTTGCACCTTCCACCGCCAGGAACTTGAAATGTTTTTCTACGTCTGTGATGCTCGTCCACTTTGTGTTTTAGATAAAAATCTCACCTCCAGCAGCCTCGGTGACAGATGCTTCCTGCTGTGTAGGAGGAACTGTATTCGCTGTGGTGACCTCTGGGGCTTTTTCTGATCCGCCATCGTTAGCTGTCTCTGCAGACACTTGTTCGGCCTCTGAAAGTTGAAACATGCTGCATGAACACACGCACACACCGATATAGACAGTGATTAATTAGAATGAGGAACTAAGTAAAGGTGTTTTTTTCTGACCTTTCTTGCTCTCCCACTCCGCTCTTATTCTGGCGGGGAGCTTGGCCCACATCGGCATCTCTTTTTTGGTGGATGAGGAAATACATTTGGACTCTTTGACATCACATGTGCTCCCTTCAGGGCAGCAATGCAGCTTGTCCTCGCAGCACACGGCCTGCACATACAATAAAGACACACACACACCACTCGGGATAAGACGCCATAAAGTCACGATAACTGGACGTCAAGGCAGGACATGCAAATCCAACATTTGACTGTTTACTCATTCATAATCTCACTCGTGCTATGGAGGAACGTCAGCATTAATGTGCAAGCTCATGATGGAAACATCCGCCATTTTGTACCTTCGGCATCGGGCAGCATCCCCACTTTCCCTCTGGGGTTTCGCAGCAGGTGGTTTGATCCGGACACTCTGACACTCCATCGCTGCACAGAACCGTCGACGCGAGCTCTGCAACAACAAAACTGTTTTTAAAAAAGTGAACAATAACTTAAAGGACCTGGAGATAAAAGTAAACTCCTTCGACTTTAGAGGTGAAATCAGTTATTTGATAAACAGGTCTACTCTCTGGTCTTTCTGGTCTTAGTGAGGACGCTCACACTCTCTGAAATATGTGTCTGTAACCGGACTCAAATTCAAACTCTGAGCTGCAGCTGTCTGATTTACATTTTCAGTAGTCGGGCCTCGAGATTAATGAGCAACTTCTTCCAGTCTGTAACTCCTGGTGGGAAGACGGGTTTCTGAGCTCAGGCTTGAGGCAGAAAAGGACAAAAAATGACTGAACAAATTCCAAAATAATGACACCAACTCAATTAAGAAACCTGCCTGTTTGCTCAGAGAGGAGAATTAGCTGTAGGCTGTGGATGGTTTCACACTGAAAAAGCAGGAATAAAGTCCAGTTTTGAGTGAAGACAGCTCACACTGTGGTTACTGTGTTGTTAAAGCTCTGTGGTTTAGTTTCAGTCTAGGAATCGGTGAAAGCTGATCTAGGAGCTGAGACATGCTGCTCTCACTCTGTAGTTCCTGTTTTATTTTAATACACTGACCTCATGTGACTACAGTTGTTTTACTTCCTGCCTTTGCCGGTGAACAATTAAAGAAGAATCTCATTTTCCAATCAGTGTATTATTGGTAAAAACCTGTTCTTCTTTCACTCGCCACATTTGTCTTCATGCTACCTGTTTGTCAAACGTTCCTGTCATTCCTGTTAGCAGTTTGTTTCCTCGTGTGGCTGATCACAGTGCAACAACAAACAGCAAGTTTTAATACACTGACGATTTGTTTTTAAATCTTCACCTCCTGAGACCCGAGTGTTGATTTTGTTTGCATTTTTACTTTCTCCCAGCTGTTTGGGATCAGTAGGACCTGATTATAGTATAAAAATGGAACCATGTAACTACCAATTAATACTAAGAGTGAGAGAGAGGATAGTTTTCTAGTCTGTTTAGTAATAAATTCTGATAGTAAATAGAAGAGTTTCACCTGTTTTGACACAGGACCGGCTGTCTTCACTGCACAGGTGGCCTTCAGGACAGCAGTGTTTGCCATCAGAGCAGGAAACTCCCTGTCAGAGGTCAGAAAATAAAGAATCATTCACTTAACAAAACTGTTTAACTCCACAACTGAGGGAGTAATTAGAAATTTAAAGTCTGTTTGTGTCTGTCTCTGTACTGTACAGTACAGTGCTGCTGTAAATCAATCCATCAGATAACGTTACAGCAGAAAACAGGAAACTGCTGCATATTCTCTCAAACAGAGCCACAGCTTCTATGTTAAGTTTACCACAATAGCAGAAACATCCAACATATCTATTGTGTGTATTTTATATTTTGTGAAGTGAAACATCTTAGCTTGTTAATCAGCGAGCCAAAGATCCTCTTTGTGACAGGAAGTGACCGGGCTTTTGAAAAGCCAAGCTTAGTTTTGTTTAACGCACGTTATACATTCACAAAACACCAGTATTACTCTATGAGTGGTTTACTAGTGGACTCCATCATGGATTTTGGTTTCATGGTTTTGGTCTCTACTTTTACACCTGTGCTTTTGCTGTGTTTCTCCAGTGGGTCACACAAAAAACCTTTCCAAAGAAATCCTAAAAAATGACATTAATCAGCACAGATTTTGTGGTTATTGACGCTTTTTTCCTTTAATACTTGTGCTGTATTGTCGCTGCATGTTTAGCGTTAGAGAGGGTTTGATTACCTGGGCTAGAGGACAGCAGCCAAACCTCGTCAAGGCCCTAAGGCAGGAAAACTCAGGTGGACATCGTGACTGATCAGGACAGATGTTGTCATCCTCCTCGCCCATGTACGACTTAATCATCCTGAAGGACTGCGGGGACAAGGTGGGGAAGACGGGGACAAACTTTAGTGCAGGTGCGTTGAATAAATCAATTTGTGATGCAGTAGATGTCTGTGTTTCTTACTTTCAATCTAGGCTGATCAGCAGAAGTTCTTTCCGCCCAGGGGATGGACACAGTGTCGTTCACACAGCTGGATTTGGCTGTATCGCAGATTGTACCGGCTGGACAGCAGTGTGTGTGATCCTCACAGCACTCAGCCTGTGGAGACAGAAATTGTAGAAACACTTTGCCTAACAAAATTTTAAAACTGATATCACACAGGCTAAATGTGGCCTGAGCGTTTATCTGGCTCGTAAAGTTGTAAAACATCACTGAGGATGAATAGCACCACTGTATGGCCGTAATTCTTTTAATTTACAGAGCACACGAGAATGGTTATCTCATATGTACATTTAACTATGTGATGGACAGTGGGAGAAAGTGTTTTATTGAGGCTGTAGTACTATGACTTTGCTGGGGTTTATCTCCTTTACAGGGTCATTTAATTGTGAGAAACGTTTTCAGGCTGAGTGGTTAACAGAAGAATATGATGTCATTTCTTCATTTTATGTCTGTTAGGGGCTTATTATTTAGCAAAAAACACAACATACATTTAATAATTGCCTTGAAATGAATATAATAAATACATTTACACATTATTATGTTTAAATATATGTTTTAAAGTTTGCTTAATAACACCAAACTGTGAATTCCACTAGAATCATGATCTTAAATGTCAGTTAACTATTGCTAATCTAGGCTAGGCTAATTTTTAGCAGGACTAGTTTCGTTTATTTTTTCCTCCATTACTGATTTAGGTGCTGCTTTATTTATATGGTGACAAACTTAATTGCCAAGATGTTGATTCACTAAAACTGATATTAAAGGAAGTAGTTGGGGGGGGGAAATACGTCACTTTAGCTCAAGGCTAGCTGTGGCTATCGCCTGCTAGCTTTAGCTTGTTCGTTTAACTGCTGCTAGCTGGCCATTTGATTTTTAGCTATTTTGAATGCACATTTATTATAATTTGCTGTTTTTTAAATTATACAATCCTTTGGCAAAATAAAGGCATTAACTAACTTTTGACTTGATATTGTTGCTGCATTTCGGCTTTATAAGGCTGAAATCAACTTAATTAAAATAAAAAATAAGCTAATTTTCCTTTTTAAACCAGGAGATACAAAATTAGGTTACATTACAAATGCGTGTTTGTAATTTTAGCTATTTTAATCTGCTGAAAGGTTTTCTAAGATATTAAATGTGTATTAATTTAAGGAGAACTGTGAATAAATGGGACATTTTCTGACAAATTAATTAATATGAATGTAAATATTTCAAGCAAATGCAGAGTATACTGATGTTTTCATACAGTACGTGTTTATAAAGTTAGTTTAAAGCTATTTTGGGAGAAATTTAAGGTGAACAAAAGAGGAATTGTTGTGTTGACTTTCTTTCAACTCAGTGCTTGGTTAAAGTGTTTCAGCTCAAATTATAGTGCAGCATGCACATCCATGTCTACCTGATCAAATGGGCAGCATTCGTAGCCGTTTTCTGGGTCGTTGCAGCAGGTTTGACCGTCTTCACATCTCCCTCCATCTGGACACTCTTCAGCACCAACCAGGGCCAGGAGAGCCCAACAGATCACAACCCACCTCTGCATCTGCACACAGGGGGAGACACACACACAGAGGATATCAATAAAAGGAAAGTGAAAAATGTGCACGTGGAATTCCCCTCTGCACTCAACATCATAGGTAATATTTTTGCATTAAAAGCTGCATGTACTCGTGTCACAAAGAGTATAATAGTCATGCTAAAATGCGAATGGTTTTTCCATGAACCTGTGACTGTCTGTAAAAAATCATTTTGCCTTTAATTATTCACTGGACCTGAGTCAAACAAGTCAAAAACTAAATTTCTGCCAAAGACTGCCACTGTTTTTCATTCATTTCCTCAACTATAATACTTCCTCCTTTAAAGTTTTGTTCTTTATATTTTTTTTTAATTTCGCAATGATCAAGCAAGTCCTACACAATAGGGTATGATTTAAATTTAATTAACACACTTTCAGTTTCGGTCTTGCAAACAAGGAAACGCGGTTTGTCCAAAAAATCTCGGAGGAGGAGGAGGATTATAGTTTTACTCAAGACTGAAAACTGTTTTAATCTAAAACGTAAAATAGTTGTTTAAATGTGTGTGGATCACTGTCTTTACTGTTCACCCTAAGGACCTGTTCATTTATGTCAGATTCTCAAAGTCAAAAGAAGAAGTTTAATTTGCTCTTACCTTGGTATGAAAGACTGAAGCGCTGTTGTGAGTCGTCAGGTGTTTCACAAGTGTCTCACAACAGAATATCACAAAGGATAGACATGCAGAGTCTTGAACACGCCCCCAAAGAGAGAGAGACAGAGAGAGAGAGAGAGAAGGTGGATCCCAGTTTCCCTGGATACCTCGCCGCGCCTCTCCTGCTTTCCTCTCTTAAATTACTTTTTTAAATATGGCGGGTAAAGTTTAACAAAACTTCTGTTCAGTAGCGGTACGCTTCACTGTGCAAGTTGCAGTTCACTAACGGACAAACTTGTTTACATACAACAGCTGCAGTGCGGCACAGTGCCGTGTCCACCGGAGGGCGCCAGAGCTGCAGCAGCAGGGGGCGGGGCCAATGGAATCCTGACGACGCTGAAGTTAGATTCTAAGTCGACAGTTAAGGAGTTACAGTGTTGCCTTTTTTTTTTTTTTTTTTTTTGTTGCTGCATTTACTGCTGTAAAATTGTGTCAGGCATCATAATTAAAGGCTTGTACAGTTTAAAACTCACCTACACCTTGCGTTAGATCTGGATTATGTCAGAGAGCCAAAAAAAAAAAAAAAAGAAAACTAAGTAAAACACAGTCACTCGTGACAACAACCATGTTTTTCCTCTCATCCAGACTGTGTTAGACTAGGTCTAGATCAAAACTCACTATACTATAGATTTCAACCAGTTCTGGACTAGATGATTATTGCACAGAAACTATAGTTTGACAGTTTAAAACCTTTACTCTGTTTGTGAAAGCACAAAGTAAACTTTTTTGCTTTTTT
>BRZM01001995.1:0-75010 GCA_033238685.1 Lates japonicus
GTTGGAGTCGTATAAACTAAACCCTCCAAGGTGGGGTTCAGACAGTAATAGGAGTCAGGTCATTTCAGCAAATCTCCATTACATGAGGCAGTCCTCATGTCATAAAACAGAGACAATAAAAAAGATCCCCTTTCACACATACAGTATCCCCAAAAATAATCCCCCAAACAATCACAAGAACAACAACAATAAAGCAAAGATTCAAGCCCCCCCCACCCCACCCCCCCACTTCCCTTCTTGCACCTCACTAGCATGGTTTGTAGGAGAATAAGGAATGCCCCGACAGACCTCCACCTCCTTCGTCTTCTCCACATATAAAACAGAGAGATTCCTATGTACACAGATCTCTATTTTCTGACTTTTTAGCTTAGCCGTAATGAATTTGTTCTACCACCTCATGACTGACTCTGACCACCTCGCCTCCTCCTTCTGCTCCTTCTCCTCCTCTTCATCCTGAACCAACTGTATCCTTAGCAACTCCTCATATGGAGGTGCCCCTGTCTGGATCATTGCCATATCCAAAGTTGGGTCCCGGACCTGTGGGCTGGTAGGGGATAGAGGACATTGTTTTAATGGGGCTGCGGAAGAAGCCACCGTTGGGGGCCCTCTGCCTGAAAGGGCCCACCCCGCCAGTCCGGTGGTCCTGGAGACCGCCCCCACCACCGCCACCGCTACCGAAACCAGCGGAAAATCCAGCGGCGGCTTTGGCAGAGAGGCTGCGGCTTAGGGTCTGGATCTGCTCGGGGATGAAGGTGGTGGTGGTGATGTGGGTGTTGCGGAAATCACTGATCTGCTCGAGTGCCTGGCGTGCAGCAGGCAGCGCATCCATGTCAAGGGGCGTTAAATCGACGGAAGAGGTGGAGAATTGCTTGTGGGGGCTCTCATCCTCGGTGCACAAGCTGTTAACCCGGCGGTGTAGGTGCTCCAGGTCGATCTCCTTATCGTCCTGCAGGTGGGGTGGGGCAGGAGAGGAGGAGGGACAAGAGGAAGCAGTGATGGTAAATGATAGAAGGGAAGAGATGTTAATGGGAGGGGAAGGAAATTGAAAAGGATATGAGGTGGGAAAGAAGATATTCGGAGAGAAAGGATGAGAAGGGATGGGATATGAGAAAGATCCAGGAACAGTGTTTAAGGATGGGAGAGGGGGATGAAGGGTGGGATAGTAGGACAGAGGATGATAAAGTTGGAGGAGAGAGATGGTGAGAAGGACGATGAGAGGGATGAATTCAGGAAAGTTGGAAGAAGAAAGGAAATGATAGAAAGGAGGTAAAGGAGTGAGGGAATAGAGAGAATAGTGAAGGAAAACAGAGCAGAGTATGTGCAGAGGATATATTTTGAAAAAGAGGAAGTGGACAAGGATGGGGTGTATTTGTATTCAAGCAATGGGGATGTCATACATCCGCCCAGTACAAATGGATAGTAAGAATAGTTAAAGCAAGAGAACAGTGTTAGACAAGGCAGATGATGATATGATGAGGGAAAGACAACATGCATGTGGCCAAACAAAAGTTTTGGCACAATTTGAAAAGGAATTCAGGTTGCGGTAAGTGCGGTAGTTAGGTATGAGAATGATAGTGAGGGTGACACAAAATAAAAGTAAGAAATAAATGTTTGATGGAGGTGAAGCGTGGATGTGACAGGAAGCCGGGAGAGCGAAAAGGGAGGAAGGGAGAGATGGAGGGAAGGATAGAGAAGCACACTCTGAGCTGTGGTCAGGATATTGGAAGAGAGAAACATAAACACACTTCTACAAGGTCTTAAAGGGAGTGCAGGTAATCTGGAATATGCACAGAAAACACACCGCCATCATGCTGTGTGCTCTGCCATTCCAGGGTGCTAGGTCTACTGTCGAGCAAGCGTTACCATACATTATCCGATATTACACTACAAATACATTATGGAAGGCAGTCCAAATGCTCAACAATACTTTACTTATCTTATGTATTTATTTCCTGCTTCTTGTCTTCTGTATTGCATTCTGGCCACCATGCCAAAAAATTCACATTGAGATTGACATCTCATTTTCAAGTGAATTTTTTCCAGGCCACATACAATTCATCATTGCAGCTATAATGGCTTATTTATCAACTGTATTTTACAAAACAGATGCTTTAACTTCAGTCAAATATTCAACAATCTTAACAAGTCCACCTATAGACACAGCACATACATTAACTTAAGTTTTAACTTAACTTATAGTATGAAGTAAATGAAACTTAAATAAATAAATATTTAAGTTTATAAATATTACAAAGCATACATTATATGACTATATTCACATATAAATTACTTATCCACATGGTCTAAAAGATGGTAACACTCAGTGAGAGGTCTTTCATGCTTTTACTGCATAGGGGAGGGTGGATAGTAGTGCAGGTGAGCTCAGTTTGCAATGAATGAGGTGAGGATATAGAGAGGAGAGGGCTCATGTGAACAGTGTTAGAGGGTGCTGGAGGGAGTTTCCAAAACGTACATTTTTGCATTGTTCACAAATGTATAAATGTGCTTCTCTGCGTTTACAGGAGGTAGGATAAGTTAAGGATTTCCGAAGGGTCTCAGAGGTAGGTGGTGGGTAGTGTGGGGTGTCACATACGTTTCGGTGTCTCATTTTGGTGTTTCAGACTTCGTGGTAATATTGTTTGGGTAAAGGAGAGGAGGGTTTTGTGAGTACAAGGAGTCACATTGTTGTAGGTAAAAGTAGAATTTACTGACCGTGTCCTTTGGGTCTGGGGGGTCTGGAGGGGGCTCTGGCCCTACTGTATGTAGCTCATGGACAGAGGGGACCGACGGTGGTGCCCCCTGGTTGCCATCTAAGGAGGGGGCAGTGGGAGGAAGGAGAGGACGAGGGGGCGCTAATGTTTGTCTTGACACTATCATACACACACTAAATGTTTGAAGGAGGGGATATCGAAGGGGTAGAGTTGGTATCAAAAGAAATGAAGGGAAGTGAAAGAGAAGATTGAATCACAAATGGTCAGTCTGCTGTCTGTGAAAGGAGATTAATGGGTAACTACGAGGAGTGACTGAAAGGGACTGACGTACGGACAAGTGGAAGGTTTTTTTTAGGTGGTAGGACCTGACTGGATTTATAGAACTGTGAAGCAAAGTGTAATGTTCTCCCCCATTATATTATCCGCTGTAACATTTCAAAACAGAAGTCAACACTGAATCACCTGAATGATTGTAATGTATACTAACATAAATAATAAACAATAAATCTAGATGCCTGAAATGTATTTAAATACATCTCTAATTTATTGTGTATTGCAAAGGCATTGTCTTGAAGAACAAAGCCAATGGCTTTTGGCCTCATTTGTAGTATGTTTCGTAAAGATAAATACTTCACTGCAGGCTTTTACCTGCATTTATAATTATACAGAACATGTAACTTTGACTGGTCAAAGATGATGCTCTATTTGCCTCTAGATAGAGAGACAGCACCCTCTACTGGAAGAAAGGCATCATTGCACATATAGTCAACTGGCAACTCGCCAGGTATATGAACGTTTTTGAAAGAGGTACATTTGTTTCCAGCAGAGAGCTTTGCGATACAGTGAACACCAAAGTATGAACCCTGCTCCCTGATGTGCACAATTTTTCTGATTACATTATCATTTATATATCATAACATTTCAAATTGCATCTGTCTTTAGGCATTACTAACCAATGATTTATTTTTATCTTCTATTGTATATATAACCTTGGGGTGGGAGGTGAGGTGGTGAAGGTGGTCATTCTCATCTTGGGGGTGAGCTCGGAGGGGTTGGTGGGTTCGTAGGAGTGCTGCACGATCAGGGCACAGGGAATGTCGCAGCATGCTGGGGGCTGGTAATGGGTGGCTGTGGGGGCAGTGGTGTTGGCAGTATTGGGGGTCTGGTTCTGGGTCTGACCGCCCAGGGCAAGAGGGTGCTCGTTGCGCCCGGTCAGCAGCTTGCCTCGCAGATCGGCCATCTGCCTGTGTCTGGTGTGAGCGTGTGACGGTATATGGGTGGGTGTGTGTGAGCAAAAAGGAGACAGGAGGAGAGAGACAGAGAGAGAGGGTGATGAAAGAGAGATGTGGAGTAATTCACATAAATGTGTTTGTGTGTTTGCAGCAATTCGAGTGGGAAGATTAAAACAAGCCCAAAAAAAAAAAAAAGACAGAAGCCAAATAGACACACAGGCTGACAAACGGCAGACGGGAGGAGACAGAGAAGGGATGAGTGACTGACAAGATCAGGCAGATGGAAGGATGGTAAGGTGGAGGAGAGAGAGAAGTCAATTGGAGAGACAGACGGGTGGGGGGTGAGCGAGAAGAAAGACATGGCAGTCAGTCAGCACACACTGTTAAGCAGGTCGTTCTGTGTTGTGTCCTCAGAGAGACATTCACACAGTCTTTATATACCTGGAAAGGGGAGATGTTTAAATGGCATTTTGTATTGCTCTCTCCCTCTCTCTCTCTCCCAACACTGTGTACTGATCTACAAAAACAAAACATGAGACAAAATATGACAGCTTTGAGCCACAGTGACACAGATCAATATATAGAGTCAGAACAAGGAGATCGGCAATTCCAATCCAAATCATAGAAATTCAAAATAAGAGGTCAAGTGTTTTAGGTGTACCAAACAAAGCTCATACACATGGAAATGCCTGCTCTTCTCATGCTAAAATATTTTATACAGAAAGATACATATTTCAAAACCACATCACAAACCAGCCAGAAGAGCTCTGACAAAGATACTAATTTATTGACTATGCCAGAGTTACCTCAGTTTAAAATTTTTGAGATGTTGTTGATCTAATGTATAAGGAATTTTCATAAGAAAACCTCTGAAGAAATATATAAGCTAAAAAGGTTGCCAATACAGTCAGCCTCTGTTAAGGAATGAAATGTCTCAATACTCATCTGGAACAGCTTAATAAAGAATCAAGATGTCAAAATTTAGATCAACCAAACCTCCAAATCAGTGTTGGGGCACCTTTCCAGATATACAGTACAAAATCACAAAAATATACCCAGAAGGTTCCAACCCAAAATGAGTTCAGATGCTTTTATACGGTGCAGAGAGAAAGCAATGTCAGAGGAGGATGACTAATTTCCAAAAATATATAGGAAAATCCTCTCATTACAGGTTACCAAATGGGAAAATGGAAGTTATAGCACTGTGTCATTATTCATTTGTGTACTATAAAACTCCAATAGCAGAGATGATCGGCAGGAGACAAAGTTACACAATCCCCTTCATTTTGTGTACATATCCTAAATGTGCCTGGCCTGATACACAGGTGATCCACACGAGCACTTATGAAATGTATTTGTGTATGTGATTGTTTAAGCCCAGTAGGAAATACTCATATAAAACCGTCATAATGAGAAGTGTTCACAGGATAACAATGTTAAATACTGTAAAGCACACAACACAGAACCACAACAAACACAAATACTGGACACAGATACTCACAGTCAAAAAGCATAATAGAGCAATATATATATAAGGTATGAATGTGAAGGCATGTCAAGACAGTATGTACAGTGTGATTATGTATGTTTTAGTATGTATAAGAAACAGATACGTCATTTAGTTAACTAGATTAAACAGGGTTGTAGAGTCTTCCCACAGAAAGCATGGTGCATGTAAAAGTAATATATGCAGGACACAACATGATTTATGCTATGTTTTACTAATTTAAGTAATCACATCCATCTGAATAGTATGTGTCATAGCTGTTAAGGTAACTCGATTCTTGGATTGCTGCTACAGAAAGAAGGAACAAACATGAACAGAAACTAGGGCGAGTGAGGCATGGAAATTAACTGAATGAATGTACAATATCTTTGCATGGATGGTTCTTTTGATAAGGTATATCTGACACAAAATTTGTTCGCTTATTGACACAAGCTCGACATGACGGAGGAGGTGAGCTAAATGATGATGTGTATGCATGCGTAGTAGGCAAGCTCATAGGTGTATGTGACTGTAGGAGGGGCTGCTTAAAAGTTGTTTGTCGCCTTCGTTCATGTTCAGATGTGTCTTTATTCCATAGAAAAGTAGAATTGACAAACTGCAGAGAATCCAGGTCTGTTTAACAAAACCTCAGCATTTAACCAATTTAGGATCCCACTGGCATCGTCCAATTTGTAATCATTTAAATGTTCATGTAACGACATGATGATAGAGATACTTAATAGCCATCTGAAATATTGTCTGTAGTAATATGCCCAGATTCAGTTTTTAGTAGAGAAAGCCATGGGGAAAGAACAGAAGATATTAGCCTGAGTTCCCCATGTTAGTAAGTCTCTCATTGCGTGAGTAGGGGCATTGAGGCAGGGAGGAGGAGTCCAAAGCAAGTCTGCACTGTGATTCATACCCTGTGTATCTTACTAAGCCAAGCTTTGTGACCCATGGCATAGCAGGTCACCAGGCTTCCTCTTTATGTGAAGCTGCAACAGCATGAAGACCAAATCCTTTATAAAGGATGACATTTAACACACTAGACTTTACTCCATTGGCCAAGAGACTAAAGCCAAATTGCATGCAGAGGCAGAGTTTCTCAGTCAATAAAATGCAACATATGCAATTATCTAATTGGGCTGCTTTAAGGACTCAAATTTGTCTTCTCCTTCCTCCACTGAGTCAGACATGCTGCAGGTCCAACACCCTCTGTTTTGCAACCATTTTGTAGCTGGTTGCCCATTTGAAAACATTCTGGCACAGATGGTGATCCGATCGAGCATAGTATTCGTACTATATCACACAGTGGCTCACACTCACGTATGACATGACTTTAGGGAAAATCCAAAGAATAGTCCAGTCACCAAAACGTTGATTGATGACGAAACCGCCTAAATTGCGTGGCCTTTTACACATTATGTGATCTGCCAGTTTTCCCAAACTCAAAAAAACAGCCAAATCAAGGCTGAGGTGGAAAACTTCCAGAAGAGAAGGTACAGTAATTGTTCAAATGTTTATAATGATGCACACTGTACAAAATATTCCCAAGGCATTCATGTTAATAAAAATTTTGTCAAAGCGTCATGAAAAGTGATAACAAAGAAGGTGGAGTCGCAATAGCGTGAGTTTTCTCCGCAGGTTGCCAAACCAAATCCTGCCTACTTTCTCACCTCCACACACCCGGCCCTGAGGAATGGGTTTTGAATTGTTGAATTGCTCCTTCCAGGTAGTTACAAAAAGCTAATTTGATGTTACAGTAAAGCATGCATATACCGGGGTCTCAGACGCTGTTTGATGATCCACAAGCACTTTGTTTTGATACTGACCCTTTTATGTCCAGTACATTTGAGGATCCTTTGAACTAATGAAACTGCCGACAGGGTGGAGGATAACAGCCAAGAGGTCAACCATCAAAACAATCATGGCTGACTGAGCCAACCTCACTTTCACCATGGAAGCACCGAAAGGGCCTCTAATGATACACTAGTAATCTGTATTAACTTGATATCCTATGTTTTCCTGCTAACCAAAATGCTTTGTACGCATTTGCATTAAATACAGCTCCGTACTCCTTACTCAAGAAACAAAAACAACAACTTGATGTGAGATAATAAATGGAATTGTATAATATGAGGATTATCCATATGTGATTTCTAAATCAATAATAGTGATTTTCGTCAAGCCTCCAACTTAAATGACCAAATTGGATATTGAAGCTTGTCACACTCTGAACAGCCGCCCATAGAGTGTACCAGCCGCTGGCAAACCGTGACATTTGTTGTCATGGAAACAATAATGAACAAGGTTAGGGACTGTGTAATGGTCATGACGGTTACGCGAACAAAACAAGGATCTGTTTAAGTTAAAGTAAGTACTTCCTAACGTTGGAGGACCTCGTTGTCATTACAATAAGTCTGTGAAACAGTCATGTATAAAGAAAATGCTATACTATTGGTTTGAATGGAAACAGACAGGAATACAATACCTAACTTCCTTTGTTTGCAAAACATAATTATTGTAATAAGTTGCTTGGACAGGCACTGCAAGGTTGGTTTTACAGGAAATAGCCCCCGGTGTTTAGACTGTGTGGTGCTTTATATGGCAAAACCTGAACAAGATCGCAAAGAGAATCAAAGATTATTACTGTTTAATCCCTGCTGTCCCTCCTACACTATTGCAGTTCAACTTCGCACTCAACATTCTGGCTGTTTCAAAGTCTTAACAGATGGGGGCGGTATGTTGCAGCTGAACTATTACTGTGCTAATACGCACTTTTGGATACAACTAGTTTGGTGTCTTTGTGGTTGCTCAGTGGTGGAGAAGACTATCAGAGCTCAATGATGATTAGTTGGTAACTGAGTAGGGACTGAGGTAGGTGTATGTGGTTTGTGCTGCCTGTTCTACCAAAAATTCACTGTGATAAACAAGACAACTCTGAATCAGCTAAGAGATATGCACCCCATCAGGCACATAGAGTAGGATCTCTACATGCTGCAGATATCATACTTACGTCCGATTTACCAAACAATTAGATGATGAAAATGAAACCTGAGGCAACCGGCTATACCAAATCATTAGCCAAACCCGCTGTCAGCCCATTTTCTCACCCAGCTAGGTCATGAACGGATCACAGATGCATGGTGAATTGACTGATGGTGTCGGCACGTGACTTTAGAAGCCCTTCTGTGTATTCACAGGTGCACAGAGCCTTCATAGCATCAGCAAGTCGTCTTAAACTGATTGAGTTTCTAGAAAGAGGAATCATCGGGTAAGCAAAATTATTAAACACCAACAGATCAATAAATAAATAACTCAAAGGACAGCAATAACTAATCACTTGCCACTGTTGATCAGCCGCAAGTACCAGGTGTATTAGACTGCAGCAACAAAGGTATCGAAACTTCCAAGTGGTTTGTCAAACAAAGCCTGTGCACACCTGTGACTTGTGCTGATGAGGCACATAATTCAAGCTCAAATTGCCTTTTGCTTGTTATAACGCACCAATTCCACCTTTGTTTAGAAGATTTACCATGTCAAAGGATGCTACCATCAAGCGGTCATTAACTGACAACAGATAATGATCACTTATGAATGAAACTAAGCATTTTTTCAAGCAAGAAATTGTAGTGATGAAGTGATGGAATACCCAGATGATGCACCAGCGTTTAAAACCAGGAGCTGCTCATTTAATCATTCGGAACCAATGGTTCATAGAGTTTCATGTTGAGAGACTTTCCAATTATTTCCAGTGATTGGTGTTATCAGTCTTATAACAGAGTGCAACTCATCTGATACCAAATCATCCTGGGTATAGATAATTCTCAATTCCCATCTTTTTTTGTCATTTTCTCTCAGGAACTTAAATTAGCATGACACCAAAGACTAAGGATGGTGCAGGCTTTGTAGTCACGCAGAGACGTTCACGCAGAAAGTCCGGTGCACTAATGGCTGGCCTTTTTCCGCGTCTTATTGCTTAGACCACATATTTAAACTGGTGTAAGGCACAAACACACATTCAATACATTACAGACCAAAACATCTCTGTTCTGCTTTGCAAGATTTTATCGCTATGACTGGAAGCTGAACACAGGAGGAAATCACACACCTCGTTAAAAACATGATATCCATGTTTTCAAATCATCTGTTCATCAAATGGTTTCTCAAAGGAAAAGCATGTTTGGTTGAAGTAATTTACCTGATGGGCAAAACATTCTTTTGCTAAATAATCTCAAATAAGCTCATGCTCAGTCTAATTTGTTACCATTATTATTTCACATAATTCCAGCATTCTTTGAAGTCCATTGTATACGGACCACACCCTTGCTGCATCACAGTTTGAGAGTTATTATCAACACTTTCTCCTCTAAGATTTGGTAAAACATAACAGTAGGCATGGACGATGAGGTGGGTTAGGAAATAGAAATTAATTGAAGTTGGTTCAATTCCTGTCAAATCTGTGATAAAATGCTACTGAAATAGAGAGATTACAATGATGGCTATCACTTTTACACTTGGTCTCTTGGTGAAAAGGATGAGCCAGTTTACAGTACACGTTAACAGAAAGGCACCAAGCTTTCATTTGCTTTTTGAAGATGTTACATTTCTAGTCTATGCCACCACATCAACAACAGACCGTGGGGTTTCAAAAGAAGAAGATGTTACCAGAGTCGATCCTCAGAACAACGACATGTAACATTGGATTTCAGGTGCTAACACGAGAGGGAGGTTGCCATTGTTTGAGGAGAACATTGGTGACAATATCCGTGAGTCAGTTTCTGACTCTGCCTTGAGTTAAGGCATGCATTTCAACAGGCCCTTGTTTTAAGGCTTTTGTCGCCAAGGTGTCCTCTTTTTCTCCAAAAACATTAACTTTTCAGAAAAGTGGTTGATTACCCTGTTGATACTAACGAAAGCCATTTATGAATTAATCAACGCCATCCAAATGATTAATGAAACATTAAAAAACAGGTGAGATTTTGCAGACTTAAGCATTAGCAGGTTGCTAGAATGCATCAGCGGGCCAAGAGAGCAAATGCTCACTGGTTTTGCCAAGTAAATGCAGACTGTTTTCGTCGCCCTGAACCGTCTACAGGAGGTTTAGACTGACACAAATTCTACAGAATGCATGTATTTTTGAGTACTATGTAAAATGAAGGTCCTGGGGTGACAGAGCATAATCTAGTATGGAAGTATTTGGAGAGTAACGCATTTGTTCTTTCTTCAGTTTATAATATTCAAAAATAAATAAATAAATAAAACAAAATAATGGATAACATTAACACAAATTTCAGCCATCTGAGGTTTAAATGAAAGAACTGTGTATAAAAGTTCTTTCAACATGAAAGTCCAAACCCAGGATTCAGCACTAGACCCTTGATGTGCTGTCGCACTACATTATACAGAGGTAAGTTGTCTGTTAATGAGGAGTAAAGAGGACTATGCAAATGATGAAGATAATAATGAGTTCAAAAAAGAAAAAATTCATCGAGAGACAAAGGGTTTACCAAACTGCAGTAGGGGTACTGAAAACCAAAAATAATTGCATGATGAAAAACCTCGGGACGCCGGAAGAACGTCCTAGATGTAAGATTTGTTACGTTTTCAAATGAAGAGAGAAGACTTCATGAGGGCAAGACTTCATAGAGTATGGAGCCTGAACAAAGTTCATAGACTGACAAAACAAAACTCAACCCTATCAAATGATGGAAAGTGAGGAGAAAAAATGGAACAGCTCATGACCTAAACATACCAATTCCACCTGTCAAACACGGTGGTGGTTCTGTTATGACTTGGCATGTATGGCTGCCAATGAAACTGGCACACTGACATTTTACCGACACTACTACAGAGGGCGAGGATTAATTCAGCAACCTGTGTGCTCAGATTCAGCCAAATGACCAGTGGACCTGGCTAAATGACATTTCATCCATACAGCTGGCAAACCAAAGAGCTTTTCTAGAAGAGGGAAAACTGACAAGGCAGAGAGACCCCAATACAATCAAGAGCTGAAGGTGGCTGCCTGAAGGCCTGAGCAGCATCGAAGATCTAAAAGCATCTGTTGATGTCAGTAACAAAGTTCAGAAGTCCAGTCTGACCAGCAATCTTCCACAATATGCACGATGACCTTATTTGTCTAGATGTATCCAGTTATTCTGGAACCCAAACTTTGGGCAATAATGTGTTAAACAGGCTACGCTCTGCACAATTTTTCCTGTACCGATCTAACTTACTCAAGTCCAGAAGTCAAACTTTATAAAAGGAGCTCAAATTGAAGAGACATGATACATAAACTTGTTCATATTGTACCCAAACCATTACCTAACCTCCTGTAGCACCTGAGTGTAATGTTCGTGACAGCATTGTGGATATGTCGCACTGGCCGCTTAAGATTACATCACACGCCTAGCTGAAAATAGACATCTTATGTAGCATCAGTATAATTGCGTTCTTTAGATAACCACAAGGACTAAGAAGGATGATATGAGCAAAAATAACCTCTTCAATTAAGTTAAGTTAAATTTGCTGCTTAATTCAGTTTAATAATTCACATTCAATTTGATTTAGCCACGTCTCTTTGGCAATCATTTTGATAATTGATGGTAACTTTAATTAGCAAACAATTAGAATTAACAACATGGCAGGATGCTTAAAAGCTGACAGTCCCATTAAATCATGATTATGGGTGAGAAAGGGAAATGAACATGATGCTCCTTAAGCTCCTCCCGCTTGGACCTTTTTTCTTCCACATAGACACAGCATTGCTGCGCTATATACACAAGACTATTTAAAAGATCACTATATTATAAGAGGGAGAGCTATCAGCACCTCCTCTTACGTGAATGTGCAAAAGCTCGAACAAACATGCAGTTCTGAACGTCGGACTGTTGTGGATATATTGTTACAGGCACATTCAGGGAAGGCAATTACACAGGATTTTCAAAGATCCAGATGCTGTCAGTGTCACATCTCCTGCATAAAGAATGATTCGATATTCCTCATGCATCCTGACCTTTGAGGAACTGCTGTTTTTTTTTTTTTCAGCTTAGTGCTCCTGGCCTCAAAGTCTAGACTTTAGATCCTCTTCCCCGCCCCATAGTTGAAACCAACCCATCATTCACCATCACCATCTGTCCATCAACTTTATTTTTTCTTCCCCAACCTCCTTGCTTTTTTCCTACTTATTACACCGCTTCATTCCCTCTGATGAGAGATGAGCTAGATCATTTAGCCCGAAAACCTTTCAGTATCACCATTTCTCTCACCGAATAGGAATATATGAAGAGAACACACACATGGAACACAGAAGTTATAAAATAAAAGGCTGACATATCTGTCAAAATATTGTTGTGATATCAGACGCCCATTTATGAATCTATGTTTTGTAACTTCAGGTTTCAAGCACAAAGTCAATATATATATAGAAGTAAGAATACATTAACTTTAAGTGTTGCGAGACATTATATACATTGCACCATGCCACCAGCAGTTCCCATCCACTGTTTCCAGAATGACCACGGTCACAAGGTATACCATCGGTGGATACGAAGACCACAGTGTCAAACACCTCTTATTCACTAAAACAACAATCATTGACAATGAAAGATATTCACACAAGTCAATTGCACAAAATCCTGACACACTGGAAAGCTTTGACTGCAGCACGCAGGTTACAAAACCTTCCTGATCCCGATTAAACTATGTAGTATTAATATGTTTTGCAGCACAGCTAGCACTGCCACAATGTCACATGGTGCCTAGCTTTAGTCCCACGATTACACCGAGAGATACAGCTCATGGGTCCCTCTAGCCTTCAGCTTAACTGGCCGCCTGCTTGGTTTGAGGAGAGCTGCAGACACACACAGACAGAAAGTACAGAGGTTCTGTTAGCATTTGGCTGGAGCGATACAGCCGATCACAAGGAGGAGAGAAGGCAGGAGAAAGGCAGAGCCACAGAGGAAAGTCAGTCTGGGAATGTGTGGCTTATGTACATATCCCTCTCAGATGCAATCCACAAACCAAAGTCCAAATAATCCCCACAGATAAACTAAGCTACCATTGATTATTGACACACCAACAGGGCAGATGAACATTCAGGAAATGAACAGTTAAAACTTCGACCACATGCACACCCAGAACTTTAAACAGGATTCATACTGCAGCACATAGAGACAGATGTTTGCAATTATGTGCAGAACTCCGGGGCAAACATCTCACCTAATGACAATACACAGAATGACAATGTCATCTTCCTTCTCTATTCAGAATACAAAAATGGACTGAAATCAACGTACAAAAGTTCAGTAGTCCTGCAGACATAATTAATTCCATCCACAGAAACATGGCTCATTTCAATGTAAATCAGCTAAACAGGCTCTACACGTCGCTCTGTAACCATGTAACTCTCATTTAGGGTCATTCTCTTATCACTTCCTGGGCTTCACTGAGCTGGTGGGACTGGGGAACTAGATGGTTCATATGCCAATTGTAGTTGTCATGGATGGTACAGAGTGAGGTGAGAGGAGAAGAGAAGAGAAGAGAAACACACAATAACAGAAGAATAAAAAAACTAATTCCAACAGCAAATCCACCAACAGTTGCTCTAATGAGAGATCATGTCCACCAACTGCTGGCTTGATTGTGGGATTGTTTGGCTCAGATCAGCGCAGATTAGCACTAAGATTAGATTTTACTTTGTGTAGATGATATGCAATATTAACTCCAAACAAATTAAATCAAACTGATTACTGGGGGCTTAAACAGTATATACAGTGTTCAGCAGTAGTAGTATAGTGTCAGCTCTGGCCTAGTTATATGGCCTGGTTATTATCCTACTGGCATGAATATGAGGTAGTGTAGAAATCTCTCTGCGCACATCAATCAGTCCTGCATTTGTCTTCTTTTTAGTAGTGCAGTGAGCCCTGCTCCTTTTTCTTTCAAAAATGTTACTAAGTTACTTTTGGACTGTAATGTTTCGCAACACAGGACTTTTGCCTCTGGCACTGATTCATGCTTGACCACTCCATGCACCCTCTGAGTGCTACAAAGCTGATTGCTAGAGTAACATTAGCAAAAAACAAAAAACAAAAAACAAAAAAAAAAAACAGAAACCAAAAAACACTTCACTGTTGCATGCAGGGCACACTGTTGATATGCTAGTTGAAATGGCTCAGATTAGGTGTTTAAAAGCACCTGTGTTTGATCAAGCTTTAAACAGCATCCTTAATAGATTGTTCTTAGCTGATGACAGTATCACAGAAAAACAAATTTAAGTGAAAGTTAAAACAAGCCTTTTTTCCTAGAGAAGTGTTGTACCTTTCATACAGTACTGACCTTTTAATCTGTCACTTTGACAACAGATGCTTCTCACACACACACACACTATACATAAGGCTGCACTCTGACAGACAGCTTCAGGGAAAGACAGACTACACACAGGCTAATGAGATGGAATAAGAGCAATCCCACCTATCAAAGAAGCCAGGCAATGTTTTGTCAAAATATTTCATCATTTCTTGCTTGGAATTCAGCCAACTTCTAAAGATTTCTTGTCTGACTTGATGTCTTTTCATGTCTGTCAAAAGAAGAGGCATGCTTTATGTTTGGAGTTGCCGTCTGTTATCTCTGCTCATGAGCTGACTGTTCGTATGTGGAACAAATGTCATGTCACACGGGTTTAGTGTGGTGCTTAAGGAGTGGCAATAAGCAGCAGCATTTTCTTGTTCATCTACTTTAACATCTGTGAACACAATTACTATGAACAGTAAATGCCTTTGTGACAAAATGCGACAAAAGATGTTTACTGCTGACCTTTGAGGGAAAACATATAAACATTGGAAAGGGTAATTAACATTTCTTGAGGAGAGAAACAGCGATGTCACCTGAATTTAACTGCGAGATGTTGAGGATACTGGCAAAGTTAAAGATCAATTATCTGATGTGATTTTCAAATATTATTTAAAGGCTCAGTAACTGTCAACATTTTCCTATTCTGGGTAATAAAAGGATTCCAAGCAGAATAACAAAGATTGACTGAAAAGCGTACTCTCCTACTTGATCAAACAGATCAAAACATAAAAAACAAACAGTTCAAAAAGAGACTTTCATCACAGAAATTATTAGGATGTGACTAAGCTGTATGTAACTTTGAGGGTGGACGGCGTGGAACAGATTTGTGATTCAGGACAGAGAGCTTTCTCTCTCCCCTCTATTACGACCCTGTCTGCTCGTGGAGCTCATCATCTATCATTCTGCAGTAATTGGCCTATCAGAGTTATGCAAAGGCTGCTTCCCTGATAGGCCCTTGAATCAAGCCCTAACACCGACATGCACTCACAAGAACACACCCACATGCACACACATGCACACATACATAATGGCTACATTTACATTGACTTTACATTTATCTCACTGAGGTTAAGCTGCCTTTAGCCTGCCCACAGCTGGACAAAAAACTACACTGATCTGACTCTGTAACAGTAGACCGTACTTGAGGGAGAGAGAAAAGAAATGATGCCTATTTTGGTAATATTATGTGATGCTTGCTGTCATGTTTTTCTGAACATCAGAATACTCAGCCCTGCCTGAGTTTGGACAGATGGTGCAAACCAAAAGTGAAGAGGAAGATGTTTACATGCCACACTACAGGGCCCTTTTAAATATGACAGCAATCCAGACATATGAACTCATAAATGGAATATGAGTTTGCCAGGGTAATTCTTGTTCTAATGATGTGTCAGTCTGGAGCCTGGTCACTTACAGATTACATAAGTGTGTTCAGAAAGACTCCATTCATATCAAATCAGTTACTGACAAACCTAGAAGAGATCTTTGTTAACTAATGTGATCTCATGGGATTGTATATACGCCACTTTCAGGACATTTCACATGTCATGTCTCTGCATTTTTAAATGTTTGCATGTTATTTTATGTGTCATTTAAAGCTGTTTTGGTTACGGTTAGGGATAGGGAGTGGGGGTAGGTTAGAGGTCAGTAAGTGACTTGACGTTCAAAATGCAAAAAAATGTGTGGCGATAACACAAGCATTTTGAAAGGAAATCAGCTTTTTAGTCATATGCCAATTTGGTGATACCAAGCTGCTCATGGAGCTCCTAGATGACGAATGCTTTAGCTTTGTGAGAAAAAGTAAGAGTGGCAATGTTCATTTTTTAAACACATAAAAACAGTTACCACTGTGCTTCATTTATCTCTATCTCAGGGCTGACAGGCAGGATGAAAGGCCACTGTGAGCAGCCTGACAAAAACACAGGTTGAGTCAAAGGTTTCCCCACAGTACACCATCTGTCTAGATCTCTAATTTGGCTGTTGCTGTCTAACCAAAGAAACACACCTTCCCTTGACAAAAAAACACACAGGCACACAAATCTGCCTGTGCACACACGTGTGCGCACAACACACCCACACAGACAGAAATGTGAAAGCATGCACAACGTACACACATTCAAAAAGCACTACAATTCTGTAACACATGATTTCTTTGGAAACAATGACAAACTGAGATAATGAGAGCTAGGAGCAGCTAACTAAAGTGTGAATGTGTGTATGTGTATGTGTCATGGCCTTTATGTCCTCATAAAAGATCCACTACATTACACAGAGTTTGATGGAGTGCATTATAAAGCACAGGAGAAGTAATCTGATAACTAATTACAGCAGTGTGCTTTTCACCTGCATGGTTATCCAAAAATGTTTTTTTCCCTTTAATTTCAGTCTGAAAATGTAGACTATAGAACTGAGGGAGTTTGCAGTTTGATGTGTTAGTGTTTTTTCCTCAAGGCGTCATCAGTCAGCAGTCCCTGCTGCCTGCAGTATCA
The DNA here is from genome assembly GCA_033238685.1 of Lates japonicus. Classification (NCBI taxonomy): domain Eukaryota; kingdom Metazoa; phylum Chordata; class Actinopteri; family Centropomidae; genus Lates; species Lates japonicus. Next base: position 17,267 of record BRZM01001995.1, read on the forward strand.
GGAAATAGATCAATTTAATCACTAAGAATGGAATCTACTATACATCATTGCAGTCTGTGGATGTATATTACAGAGATTAGTGTCATGTCCTGCATTATATAATACTGGGTTGGCTATATTAATGTCAACTGCGTGTTCATATCTAATTAAATGCATCACTGTTGACCAAAATGCGGAGTATATGTGAAGGTTTCAATGTCAGTGTCAGCTGCATGCATGAGGGGAGTATATTTGATAGGTAAAATGTAATTACAGAACAAGGGTTAAATTGTGTGTGTCTGTTATAGTATTTTTGAGTGCTGTTCTGTGCATGCACTTATATGTGTGTACAGCATGACTTTGTGTGTGTTTCTCTCTGTAACAGTGTATTACTATAAAGCATGTGTATATGCATATGGTGTTTGGATATGTGCGTCTTTGAGTGTGTCTGTGAAACAGCTGGTGTGCTGTGAGATGCATTAACACTGTGTGTGTGTAATGAGTTATCACCTTGCTTTAAGATCGTTGACTTTGACTGGGGAGATCTATAATGACTTTAACACTCCCACTGGCTGTTAAAGCAAATGAGCATGGGTTGCCAGTGTGGTGAGGGGCAACTGCTGTGTGCCTCTGCGTGTGTGAGTGGGTGTGCATGTTTATCTGTGTGAGAGTGTGTGCGCTCTGTCTCTGCCTCCCCGTTCTCTCCGCAGTGGCTGCTACTGCGTGGACTAGATGTTGCCATGGCAACTCTATGGCAGGAGCTTTGATGGTGGGATGATCACACATTATTAGTAGATTCAAGCTGAAAAAAGAATACCATAGTGATTTGGATAGAGGAGCAAGGGACAGAAGACTTGACAAAAGGAAGACAGGACGAAAAGGAGAATGTGAAAGATGTGAGAAGGCTGTGAATTTTGTCAAGTGACAAAACACATTCAAGGAAAAAAAACACTGAGATCTCACAAGGGGAGGGGAGGAAAGAATGACTCAATTGGTATTGCAAAAAAAAAAAAATGTAGGTATAGTCACACATTTAATCAAGAAGACATGCCTTTTCACATACTGGACAGCAAGGAAGACATGAACAAGTATTCCTCTTTCATTTTTGTAGTTCTGTTTCTGTATTGTTGGACCAATCTGTTTTGTCTCGTGTCCTTCATCTGAGCCATCCACCTTTGTGAGGTTGAATGTGAATTTTAGACCTTGAGACTGAACATCTTGGAAAGTGATGACATTTTGTCTGATCTTCATTGTTTATGTTAAAAGTTGGTTTTTGGGTGAAGAATAGCTTTGCATTTGGATTATAGTAAAGTCTGGGATTAGGCATGTTGTTTTGATGCTTAAAGCACGGGTTATGGAGTGCATATGTTAATGGCTGTCCTCACAAGTATAGACATGTATAAACATGTTTGAGCATATGCACAGAAGCTAAACCACTGGATTCAAAGTCAAAAAGGCCTAATGTTAAAACAAGATACAACCTTTTGTGGACATAAAAGTAATTTTCTTGTGACTTAATCAAAGTTTTGAACAGCTCTTCATCAGTTTGAAACGTTGTCATTTATTCTAAACAAAAACACTTTATGTTTAAATATGTATTAACTAAAAAGCAGGCTTTTAAGGATTCATTTGGCTTCATTTGACAGCAGCATCTATTTGTAACAGTTTTAATGAGCAGCCCCTAATGTTATAAATGATATCCCTACTGGAGTGAAAATGGACTGTTAAGAGATTTCACACTGTGTTGCTGCGCCACTGCTGGGGTAAGGGGAGAGTCTTTCTAACTCAAATGGATAGCAAGACTGTTCCAACTAGAGACTACAGACTACAAAGTGAGTTTTGAAAGCCTGTTATCTCAGCACCTGGCAAACTGATCGTTGAGTCATTGGTATTGATCAACACGGCTATCAACCCCCTCTAGATATATTATGGCTGTTTTCTGCTATGGGACAATAAAAATCTCACTTATTGCCCCTTTAGATGCACTGTAACTCCATATATTGTGTTGATTCTGCAGTCTTCCCCTAGCCCATCCATAAGGCCCCTATAAATGCAGGTTATGTCCCATGCTGCTCTTCCCCCAGTAGCAGGTTTTACTGCAGCTGTAGCCAGTTAAAATGCAGAAGGGTGTGGATTAGATGATCAAGCATAATGTGAAACAGTTCAGTTAATTTCAGAACTGGCAAGACAGACCTCTTAACTGTCTCTGTGAGAGGTGTTGAGGCATAGTGCGTCATCTCAGAGCGCACTACGGCACGAGGAACAGCGAAATGCTGTCTGTCTGCAGCAACAACAGCAGCCTTGCTCTTTTATATGAATATTCTTCGCCTGTCACCTCTGTAGCAAACACAATTTTAAGTTGGAGACAGTGAAAAGTGGACGCTGCGGTGAGGTGAGAGGTGGAGAGAGAATGTGAAGACAGAGAGTGAGAGAGTTGGAGAATAAGGGAAAATTGAGTGAGAAATGAGAGGCGGAGCAAAAAAGAAAATCTGGCAGTGTGTTGAGTCTGGATGGATGGCTGACAACAAAATCATACATGGGAGGAAAGGAGAGTGCAGGTGAGAAAATAGGGGGGACAGGGTAGATGAGGAAGGGCGGAGAGAAGACAATGGATGAGATGAGTGAACAGAAGAGGAATGTTGAATGAAATGAGCAGAGAGGGGGTAGAAGGAGGGGGGGAATGGGAGACAGAAGTGTTATGCTAAAATGAGTTTGTTGCTCTGAGACGACCGTTGGCTGTCAGCTCCTTAAATGAGAACAACACTGGGCTGACACCTCAGTTACTAGCTTAACACAAAGCTGGCGACGTCAGCGGTCTCTGGCTGCCTTGCTTGTGTAGGCCTCACTGGAAAACATGATGAAGAATAATGTTCATATAATAAAGTCAAAAAAGTATCTAAAAGTCGTTTCACTGTAGCTCTGATGACTACAGTGTCAGAATAGTTCAAAAATGTTGCTGTCAGTCTATGTCTTAAAAAATGTGTGATTTGCTTGTGGAAGCATATGCACTAGAACAAATGCAGCGACTCAGGCATATAGCAGGATTTTTCAAGGTGAAACCTTGTGTGGGTGCTGGTATTTCAATTACTCTAGGTGAGGTAGGGTAGGTGAGAGTGACATAGTGATTAGGGAGGCCAGCCTTCAACTAGAGAGCTGAACTCTAGCACCCGTGTCAGCGAACAACCCACTGGAGTGTCGTTGGATGCTGAATCACCACAAGCTAAAGGTCTACTGAACCTAATTTCTGACCTGCCTGTGGAGACGAGGGGGAATCAATAAAGCATTGCATTATTATTATTACACCATGTTGCGTTTTGCTACGTGACCTGCTTCGAAGAACGAGCCAAACCTGCCTCTTTGTGAGTTTTAGCGCCGAGAGTCAAAAGAACAGCTGCAAACTGACCCGTGCTGCAGTTGCTTCGTTTATTTGTCCAAATCAGTTTACCACTTTTGCAAGCAGGGCACTGACTGAGTCTTAGTGAGGAGCAGAGAGACTCAGCAGCATCGACCTAGTCAGTGAAGGGCACCTGTTCCTGATTATTCTCTCCCTGTGTTTCAGCTTTAAAAAAAAAAAAAAAAAAAAGCTGATAGATGCTGAGACTGAAGCACACTGACCCACAGCCACACATCAATACCCCGATGTCTGAAAAGTCTGTTTATTCAACCAAAGACTGCTGGAGTCATCTCAGACAGAAATATTATTCCAGCACTGGTGGTGCATATTTGAGTTTGCTTTTGAGCAGATTTATTTTGGTGCCAAATATAAAAAGAGTGAACCACAGAAGTCTCTCCAGTGACCTTCATAGTCGTATACTAGTTATTTTCACTGTCTGCCTCATTTTAGCGGCAGAGATAAAACGCTGACCTCTGTCTCACAGTTATTGTGTGTACAACCTGGTTGGATATTGAGGAAATTTGCTGAATTTCTAAAGCTGGATGCACATTAAAGGAAGGAGGCCACGATTTTTACTGTAGCTGTCCCAGACCCATTTGACAGATCAGAGAACATATTGTTGAACAGTATCAGACGTCCTCATGATAATTTCAAACATGCTGATTTTCTCTGCACAAGATCTCAAACACTGACTGAGGAGTTTGAAAGCTGTGATGGACTATAGTCAACAAATCATCACCACAGTGATGAATAATTACAAATTATGAGTACAGTCCCAATTACTTCTATTGCACAACAAGCACAAACTACAAATGATGCTCAAGCTGTGTGAACTTTCCACTTCTAACCCCATTTCCCTCTGACAAACACTCAGTCCATAATTGTTGCATCCCCCCAGACACTCGAGCCTGGCATTCTCTTTCTTTACTGGACAGATTATCACACAGACAAGAGACACAGTAAACTCATGTTCCATGCTCCATCTAGCACAGTTAAATGGTTAAATGGAGGTGTGGCCAAGGAATGGGGTAAGAGCGGTTATTTATGAGTCTTTGTTCTCACAAGTAAAGTTAGCAAAGCTTAATTATTCCAATTAGCACTCTCAGGGTTCAATATACAACTTTGTCAACAAAGTTTTCAATTAAGCATCATTAAACCACAGTGTGAGGGTGAACTGGAACAGATTATCAAGCTGAACTATGATAAACAACACACAGAAGTCACACAGTCATTAAATATCATTAAGACATTGAGAGAGTGAGAGGGTGACAGAGAAAGCGAGGGAGAGGGAGAGAGGGAGAGAGAGAGAGAGAGAGAGAGAGAGAGAGAGAGAGAGAGAGAGACATCCCCATCATGAATTGTGATTAATAAAGATTTAATGAATGTAAGTGTGTGGGCTGAGTTTGACTGTGATAGATTGGTAGAAGAGTGACAGCTTTAGAGCATGAGAGCTTGGAAAAAGTCAGAGAGAGAGAGAGAGAGAGAGAGAGAGAACGCGAGGGAGATCGAATTGACACTTGACATTAAATCAATTTTTTGTCATCTGGAACAATGTCACTGTTGTAAAAACACTCAGACACACACATATGCACACACACAATCCTTCTTTCTTTGCTCACCACCCTTGGAAAAAATGCATTATTTTCCCCCCACGGATAGTGATTCCCATGGATTGGAAACTGAGGGCTTCAGAGCCTACATCTTAACTTGAGCTCACTGTGTAAATGAGAGTGTGTGTATGTATTATGGGGGAGGGAGAGCCGAAGAATCAGATAACTTGCTTTTTAGTTTTTGGAGTCTTCTTCAGCCGCCCTTGATCAAGCTTTATTTTAATTATGCATGTAGCTCAAAGTTTCATGGGACTCCTTCAAAATAGGAACACATTTTGAATCATATTGAGGGGTCTTCAGTGACTGAATGCACAGAAACTGCAATTGCTACTTTCTTTCCTTCTTTTTTTCCTTCTCATGGGATCAAAATGGAATTCTGGATTTGAAGTAATAGGAAATAGAACCAGTCAATACAATAAATTAATCATTAAGAAAAAGAGAGAGAGGGGGAGAGAGGAAGAAAATACAAAAAAAGGGCTATACTCAAGTCAATATGTCCCTTGTAACAAGCAACTGAAGCTAAAAGTCAATTTTCTCACTGATTTTGCTCTAAAATTAAATTTTAGACTTGAGATACTCTTCTAACAGACTACTGTGTAAACAAGCTAAAGCCACTCTAATCAACTTTTGTTGTGAATAACACTCACAAGAGTGTTACACAAACTGTCATACAAAATGTCTTGTTTTGTATGACCAACAAAATCAAAAGATGTTTGTAATTTATAATACTATAAAGCAAATTCTAATACTGGAAAAGCTAGAATCACAAAATGTTGACATTTTTGCTTAAGAAATTACTTAAATGATTATGAATCTTAATTTTTCAACTGACAAATCGATTAATCAACTAAGTTTAAGCTCTGGTTGACTTATTGACCTGGTTTTGGTTGTTAATTATGTCATCTGCTCTGTGGGTATGATTGTGTTCTCTCTGCAGTTTTGTGCAGCTGTTGTGCATAACAGCTACATTGAGTTGTGATGTGTGACTGACGGTGAGCAAACCTCCTTAAACAGAGTTGACCTGATTATATTTTAAAGTTCAAGTGAAATTAGAATTGACACAGTCTGATAACAAGGGCAATTAGAGAGACTTTTTAGAAAGACCTTTTTTTGTCAGAACTACTTTACTCTTTTGGCAGCTGTGACAGAGAGCTAACAGTACAGGATCAGGTATTACACCTCAAGCCTTCTTCTGCAGACTCTGTTTACAACCCTTCTGCTGGGACTAAAACATAAGATTTACAAAGGTGGCTTTAAAAGCCATTTATATGTGTCTTTCAATGGTGCAGTTTAGTTTATTTCTACCATATACATTTCCTAAGAAAAGCTCCACTATACGATTCATTAAATTTCACTTCAAGGTTCGCAATAATCAAACTTTCACAAGTCAGTTCATCAACAGTTTTTTAACTATTGCTGACAATTTTATTGTCATGAGAGCTGCTGATATAAAAGCTTGCCGTAATACTGAAAGCATCACAAGCAAACCATTTTTATGAGCCATATGCAGTTTACTTTGTGTTCACTGGGACCCAGAGCACTTTAATATCACTTAAAAACAACCTTTAGTAAAGAACTATTTTAATATTAGTGACTGTGGTTGGAATTCGATTTATCGTCTAGATAGGATTGAAAATAAATGCATGAAGGAGCTGTGGCTGTAGAGGGAACAATCAAGAACGTGTGTGTGGATTGCTGGATTTAAGACTGAAATAAAGGCAAGTCTGCACCACATTTAATAGGAGAGAAGGTGAGAAAAGTAAAGAATGTTTATAGTTATCACACACACATAAAAATACCTCTTGCTCTGCTATGTCTTTCAGATATGTATTCAAAAATGTGGTAGTAATGGAGACACATTAGCTCTGTTCAGGACTCATTCTTATACTGTCACATTATGAACATGAAACCCTCACTCAGCAACGCAATGCTGAACTTTCACAAGGCCTCTCTTGAAATGACATTTTTCTTATGTGGAGGGACATTTCCTTGAAGGATAAGAAATCCATTTAAACAAACCACTTGCACCTCAAAATGTTCTAATCTCTCACATTTGTCCAAAATCAAAATCCATCTGCCATGGAAAATAGAGCAGCTGATGAGCAATATTAACCATGTCAGAAAAATGACATGCCACAGACAGGCTAATGTCATTTCACAATATGAAGCCCCCTTCTGGTGCATTCTCACCACTGCAATTCAGCCCATGGTCTCTGAGGTGTGATGTAGCCATGATTGCAGCGATGAATTGTCGCTGTTGTATGTCATTTGGTCCCTCAAGCGTACCGTACAACGTGCACTGCTGTGGTCCCAGCAGAAATACAGAGTACCGTGGCTCTATTTTAAAAGCACTCAACAATCAGCCCTCAGGCCACTGATGAACACTTGCCCTACAGCCAGGTAATAAAACAGCAATATGATTGCACCTTTGTTGTTGAATTTAAAGTAACAAGCAGTATAACTATAATCAAATCCATATTATTATCATTATATATTATCATACTGTAGACTCTTCGCCCACCACGTGTGCCTAAATTGAGAAGGATTTAGATTTTTTTTAATGAAAACAACACTCTGATAGCATGACGTTGACATACTAATGAGCATATAATTCATCTTCTCTGACCCTGTTTATTCTTAATAACATTTATCATTTACTTTTGCTGAATTTGTTGCACTCGCTATACCAAAGATGAAGTCAAGATTTAAATTCTGCAGCCCTAACCATAAATCCACACAAAGAGGTACCTCATCTATCTTGCAATGAAAATGTAAAATGTAACCATGTTCAATATGCACAATAAAATATCTGGCCCACAGCTCATCTTCTTAGACTGCAGTAACCTCAAGATGTCCATCTGCTATGGATTAAATCTTCTATGTGAAATTTTCATATCAACGCCTGCAGACACACCAGACAAAAATAATATATGCCTGCGAGAGAGGGTTTATTTTTTTCACAATCGTGCCCCTTCAGCACTTCAAAACAACTTGTCAGTAGCTGTCAGTTTGAATTAGCGGACTAACCCTTTACAGCACTGTTTTTCTGACTCTGGTGAATCTGCAGGCTGTCTCCATCAATCACAGAACAGCAGCACCCACAAGCACGTACACAGTCACACATTATTTGTTCTGTGGTGCTAACAAATACACCCTGATTCACACACTCCTACACTCAAACAGAAACACAGGCATGAAGTGGTGCTGCACTTGAACTTGGGCAACTGCTTCTTCACAAAACAAAGTGGTTGAAAATGATGAAGTTGTAGCAGCCTGTCTATTTCTACAGATACTGCCCTTCTCTCTTCCTCTCCTAAGTGTCAAACCAAATAAATTCCTTTTCATCTCTCATATTACCATCAGGGACCTGCAAATAGTAAAGACTCTTAAGTACACAGAATACACAAACACACACACAGATATATAGTAAGTACCAGTAAGATTCTATCTTCAATTACACCAATCCCTGACTGTTTGGATCTTTACCGGATTACCAGTGTAATCTTACTGGTTTACGTTTGCTTTACAGTATTTTATTTCCTCTTTTCTTGCTTTTCTTGTTATTAACTTTTATTAACTGAGGACATTTCATTGAGATCATGATCTTTTTTGCAAATGGGACCTAAGAGCAAATTATGGCTACAGAAACAATCACACAGAGACACTTTAATTAATACGATCAAAAACAGCATTAAAACTATCAGCAAGTAAACCTTTAAAGTCCCTCAGAGGAACAAGTGACTTTAACTCTAATTGTGTTGGAAAGTGTGCATAAAGCATAATCCAACACAGATAATATAATAGATGTATAAATGGATAGATGAATAGATGTTTTTTGAACTTCTGTATTTCTGTATATGAATGTAAACATGTAGTTTATGAACAATGAGCTCCACATGACTATTATGGCACAATCTGATATCAAATCAAATTCCTATATGTTTGCAATGTACGATATCAACTAGAGTAACACTGAGGACATGTATAACAATGGGCATGGAGAAGAGTTGGTAGAATACAAGATGGCATTGTCAACGTAACTGAGAGCTGGAAAATAAATGTAGAAAATAAATAGGGATTATTTTCCTGGGGACCTAATATTGATCTTTGTGGGACACCTCAGTAAGTACTTAACAGAGGACAGTCTATAAGGAAGATATGAAAACCAGATGTAAGCTGAATTATCCAAACCTATGGAAAGCAATTTATCTGACAAAATGTTGTAATATCCTGAATCAAAAGCCTTACAAAGATCTTGATATACACAGTGTTCTTCTAAAACAGAGATAGAAAATCTTGAGGCTGTAGTCATTATTCCTCTGTCATTTCAAGAGATGAAATATCAATTGCAAAAAGAAAAAATGCGGAGTATACTGATGCATTACAGTATCTTTACACTTTGACTGTGGTCTCAGACAATTTGAGTGGACACGTGTCTTCACTGGCATCTGAGAGGGGTTAGGCAGGTTTAGCAGATGTTGGCTGCTTATATAATTCTTCCCATTGGCTCTACTTGTTTTTGGTCTGTCTGCTTTAGAAATCCCCTTTTAGTGGATGAGATTCATAGAGTGTGGTATAGCACTGATGAGAACAAAATCATGCCCTTTCCATTTCTGTAGATACTGCAGCCTGCGTCATTTGGTAGACTTAATAACACTCAGGCTTGTATACTAGTTCCACAACATTTCCCCTCAATATTTTGGAAAGGTGCCGTCACAGCATTCTGGGCTTATTGCTCCAGACAGAGATTGGCTGCTGGATAATTTAACAACCTCAACTTTTTTGCTACTTTCATAGTAAAAAAAAGTGTCTCAAGTGGAGTGTTGGAGTTACTATAACGCAAACCTTTGCAGAAACCAATACAAATATGGATGTAGTCTACAATTTTGCTGCTATCAAATTTGATTATGTTCTGCTGAACTTCAGTGGTATTTGGTTGAGTTATTGTAAGGAAAACTACCGCCAAACCCAGTAAATTCTTGTATTATCTTAAACAAATGAAGGTGGAGCAGTAAACACAAATCCAATTGAAAGATGTATCAACAAATCACCAGACTTGTTATGACCAGGCCACAAAGGATAATCAAACACAGTGAACATTTCTCTCTATAATGTCAGGGCACGGACTGCTAATATGATTCCTGTTGAACCTCCACTTAGTGCTTCATTAATCTGCATAATACAGAATGTCAGGATGAAAAATATAAAACTCACAGCAAAGAAAAACAAAACAATTATACCTCTGTGATTATTTTTTCTCCTGATAATTTCTCTGTCTGTTTTTGTTTGAACCATGGGGAGTAGTGTGAGTAAACTGTTTGAAACTGTCTTCCCAAGAGTGTGACATTGCCCCTGAAATAATAGGAGGGAATTGGAAACATGGCCTGTCAATTAATTGCTTGTTTATTTTAATAACAGCCATGATAGGCAATATTCTGGAGCGAAACGCTTCACCGGATATGGAGCAATAAACAGACAGGCCCAGTCACTCACACACTCTGTAAAGCTCACACATTTTGGCCCATGCACATAAAACGTGTTTCCATCTCTTACCACACACATACCCACACACACACAAATACATAAAACAATACTGACTATTTTACATAATATAATTTACAACAACTTAATGAAGGCATTAGACAATTTTGTTTTCCCTCGTCTTGGACTGATCTCATGCTTGATCCTGAATAAAGCCAATGTAATTCTCTGTGGAGAGTTGAACAATCCTTATGTGGCCATCACAGAAACACCTCACCTCATATGACTGAACCTGCAATCTGGTGATGTGTTTAACATCTTGGTATGGCATTAAAAAATGAAGGCAGACAGAAGCACAAGCAAGGACACTAAGCATCGGAGAGGCACAGCACAGACAGTTCAGAGGAGATGATTAATGACCTTTGTGTGGTGTCTGCGGTTATTACTAAGCCTCCTAGTAGCCACAAGTGACCAGATAGATAGTGAATGAATGAATAAGAGATACTTTGATCCACCAAAACCCCCAATGTGTGCTACAGCAACAACATAAACAGCTAGGATCAGTTTGGATACATCTACACTGTCTACTCTACTTATTTGTGAGGCTGAGTTGTCACACTTGCTTAACCTCAATGTGAACCAGTGGTTCACGCTGAGGTTAAGCAACCTAGCTGCACACAAGTTGTGAAAGTGCCATTCGCCTCTTTCCTCTGGAAGATAGATGCACAATTTAATCTGCTATTTACTTGGTGTCCGACCTAGAGAGCAGATTCTTCAAGCACTGCAGAGGGGCAAACTTTATGGGAGTGGCCATTTTTATTTGGCTGAAATAAATTCGGAGCAGTCATAAAAAAAAAACTTACATGACCTCTCCAGAAGTAGAATATATATGAATGCAATTTTTCATGACTCCTCTCAAAAGCAGAGGATATTTCTTAAACTAAAACTGAAAACAATATGACTGAGATAAACAGTACTGAGCAAAAATGACGGCTCCATCATTGTGCATGTGAAACATGTGCTTTAAATAACAAATAAAAGGCAGTCAAGGATGCTGCTGACTGTTGTTTACTGGTACGACTCTTACCTCTGGGAGAAAATGTCCCTGTAGGGGCTGCCGTGCTGCATGGCGATACCATATCCACGGTCTGGTGCGCTGCTGCTGACAGTGTAGAAGGAGCAGTCCTCATCATTATTAGCAACGTACTCGAGCACTGCTGCATCCCACACAAAGCCAAACCGGCCGTACTTCACCTGAAAGAAAAAAAGAGAGACATTTACAAACAGTTAACAATGTTCAGAAAGGCGTATCTTTACCTCAGGTCGTGATCTATTTCAGAATTTTGTCACTTAATTGGCAAAACACTGTTTAATATAACAAACATAAGTGGAGGCACGCTGTACCACATACTGACATATTTGTGTGTTGGCATCGAGGCATCACAACCTGACGTAAACCCACACTTTATTGAAACAGCATGCCACACACACTTTCTTGCAGCAGTGTCTATGCATATATAAGAATTCAAAAATTCACTTATATCTACATGTTTCTATACTATCGTCTGTGTAAATAAAACCAAATAACAGTATAATAAGGTAATTGAGTCCATGTCTAGGTAAAACCTCATCTCATATAACTGTAAGAAAAGTGAATGTTATGATTGAGAACAGTTTTTATTGGGAGTTTAGCTCATTCTTGATCAATTAAGAAATCTTCTTTACAACTACTCCTTTGTGTGTCTTTGTAGATGAGCTGAGTCATGGCTGAGGTAGCGTAGAGGTGGTTTAAGAGGACAAATTCACCCCAGCAGAAAGATATTTCATAACCATGGTCTATCGTGTTGCACCAGGACTACACTCTTCATCTACTGTAGGATGGCAAACTTTACAGAACAGCAATTTTACTGTTCAACATTCCCTCTTGACTGTAGATGCACAGGCATTAATGGCTTGTTGGCTCATCTTTATTGCAGCCTGTGTAGGTATGCACTGGACATGTTTTACATTTTTATGTGTCTGTCCTCATATTGTATGGGTATGTGTGATCAGACTGTAGGTGGGTGTAAGTGTGTGCTTGCAGTTTGCGGCTGAGAAGAACCGGAAGGTCAATGCGACTGAAGGTGAGAATCACAGTTTGTTTTATAGAAGTTAAGGTGCCTGTTGTTCACACGGCCTCTTGTTAACATTCAATAAATCTATATTTTCACAGGAAAATGAAAAGTAGAGAATAAACAACTTGGCTGTGATATTCACATCCTGACACCTCTACTGACAATCCACTCAAATAGCCTGAGGTGAAAAGAACAACAGACACACACACGCACACACACACTTTTCTTCTAACACATTATTTTGGACTTGGTGTGTCATTAACTTTAATGGAGCTTTATAAAATTTTCAAACCCCTCTGTCTTCACCGTGTGTGTTTGTGTATATGTGTATTTGAGTGCTAGAGTGTGTATCACCGCAGTTGGCTTATGTGTGATGATCTAATGTCTGAGAACCGACAAGACCTCTGATTGGGTAATTTTGCCAGTCTCTGTAGTCCTTCAAAGTGTATATGTGGCTTTGAGGTGTGTGTTCGCAGGCAGTATCATGTGTGTGTGCAATAATTCACTGCAGGCATCAGAATGCTCATTCCTGCACTTTATAGCCTTAAAAAGAGTGAAGGAACGCTATTACTTTAAGAATAATTTATGGCTTTTCATTATTGCTTTTGAATTGGAAAGATTATGGGCTTTGTACCAAGGAAATTAGTAAAAATCTGTTTCAACAGCTTACAATTGAACATATACTTTTCTATTTGGTGAAAAAGGCCTGAAAGAATTATTATGCACACTGGTACACAGTGACTCCTGATGTCAGCTACACTGAACACAATCAAAGCTTTGCTAATCTCATGAACAGTATCATAACTTTAGCATGTGAAGTGCCTGAATTATTAGGTATAAAAGGTTCCGTTATGGGAATGTGCGGCCATACAGTGACACCACCAAACCTATAGGTCAGCTGCTTGTTCAGAGCAGAGGTGAATTACAGACATTTAACACAAATCTGCATCAACAGATATTCAAACTTGCACAACCCTTGGCAAAAGCTTAGAGAGATATTTTGGCATTTGACCATGTTTACCTATTAATCTTTATTTTTTCCCCTTACATTTTCAGTCCACAGCTCAGTTCAGTTCAGTCTACAAACATCTGATAGAAAACAGCATTTTAATCAACATATTTTAAATAAAATAACGGTCTGTCATATACTGCTGTATTGGCAAACACAACAGATGCAAACTCTTTTCACAGAAAGAAAACATCAGAACCTAGACTTAGCTTTTAAAAGCCTCACATTATAAAAAGACCCGTCAATCAAGTTAAGACAGGCAACAAATTCCATCCAGTTATTTGAATTTAGTGTTGAGGCAACACTTTTATCTTACATTTGACCAGCATGACTGTAAGGAAAACAAAACAGCCCCAAAAGGATGCCTTTAGAGGGAAGAGCAGAGTGGAATTAATGTGTTTACTCTCATTCATGAGCTATTTCAGAGAATAGCTCAAAAGCAGAATGGGAGAAAGGCACAATGTGGACTTGGTTCATGTTATACTTTCACTGATCAATTTTAAAGATCACATTGAAAGAGCTCCATAGTGAAATGAGAGTGAGTGAGATAAGAGAGCACTGTAATATTTATAATTAACGCTGGTGACAAAAGACTGAGGGAAAAGAGAATATGGGGAGAAAAAAAGAGCATCAGGTTTGCTAAGGCTGTTGATCATTGAATTTACCAGTCTCTGCAATAATAAACTCAGATGTTGAGGTGTAAATTTTTCACTAGTATCTTACAATCTAAATTATGGACTTTTTCAGTCATGGATTTGGACCCTACATGGGGTCACCTGAAATGAAGATCACTTCAATGTACCAGTGTTAACATCACATGATTCTTCATACATGCATGCGTCGAGGCTTTAATTCAATTGTTTAGACCTAGTAAAATAATATTCATAGTGATGCCAACATAGCATACAATCACATAAAAGGAATTATTCATAATGAAATGATGCTGAGCTCGTAGGGAAACACTCTTGCCTGAAGATGCTACTGTGTTTCATATACAGAGATAATGTATGTGATAGAGCACTGATTTGGTTATACTGCAACATGTACTCTATATGTAAGCATGAGTGTAATATTGGCTCAAGTTTGATTAATTACTGAAGACAAATCATTATCTGAGCGGGTACCATAAAAGGATGTGTCCAAGGCCTTCTGTTCTTGTTTCTGTGCTACCTCTGATTGTGATTATTTAAGCAGTCTATATGAAAGAATTCAAGAATCTCTTCTAACTGCCGAAACTGTCTGGCCAGAGAAGTCTGTGAAAGCTTTATTATTCTCTTTATCTGCCCACGTGCTCAGAGCATGTAAAATGTACAAGTACTTTGTTTTGCCTTCTTTTTTCTTGGTTCCTTTTCTAACTATCAACAATACCAATTGTTTTCTGAAGTGTCTGACAGTCACTACCATATCCTGAGGTCTGGCAGCATGCCTGGGCCTATGAGTTGAATAGAAGGAAGAGACGAACCTACCTTCGCCTGTCGCAATGAAATGTAAGGTCATCATAAACAAGATGGATGAGCCTTAAGGTTTGAAGAATTAAAACGCCGCCAATATCTAGGCAAGGCAGCTTTATATGTTTGGCTGTCGCATTTGCATGGACAGAGTAACTCAAATGGGCCATATTCCAATTAAGGTGTTGTTCAGGTTGTTGTTTACATGCACCTTTGACACCGCGGTATTTGAGTCTCCTCGTGTTCCACTTAAATAATATTCCTGCCCACCTGTGGTGTCAGTAATAGATAAAAACAGCGTGGTTGGATGAAAAAAAAAACAAAACAAGAAAACAAATACAGGCCCAAAGATGCCCACTGGCTACTTCCTGCTTCTTTTGACTAAAGGTACTTAAAATACATAAGAAATCAAGGATCCCAATAGTAATAACAAATGCTGATTGCTGCACCTTGTTGATATAAAACATTTATTTTAACTTTAACACTGCAGTCATGGAAGTAGGACCTAATTAAATAGCAGCTGAGTACTGGTGGAAATCTTTCTAATATAATGTGTTTTGAGGAGAAAAATACACAAATAAATTAAATTCATGTTAATCTTCTAGTAAAATCTTTCAGCTTCCAGATCAGAGTAATTTTAATACCTTGCAAGATGTATGAAAAGGAAGGAGCAAATATATTTTACAGGTCACGGGGTGACTATTTTATTTTTATTACAGTAGGACCTAACATCGGCGTTATTTAAGGAGTCAAAATGTTTGTGTATCAAATGTGCCAATAGAGTTAGACATAGCGGCAACATTCGAACATGTAAAAATAGCGACTTTTAGTGAGACGATGCAAGGAACCACCAGATTCTGCAATCACTCTGGGGAGTTTTCTGTTGGCACAGTATGAATAGACAGATGTAAACACAGCCTGTGAAGAGGAGGAGGAAGCGGCTGGGATATTTTTGCTGCTTTTTTAATTGAATCACTGGTTCACACATCGGTGAAGCGCAGATACTGAGCTTGAAGTGATTTTGGGCCTATAAAAGTCATCAAGAGCATTAAGAGACTTAATGTGTCATGGTTTTTTTTGTTGAAGGAGATTTGTGGAGAAGAACAACTGACTCATATGAAGTTGGGGTGGAGGGAAACAACCTGACTGATCTTGGACTGAGTATGTTCTGTTGGCTTGCTGCTTACTTTATACATTTTTTTAGTAGTAGTAAATATGGAACACAGAAAACTGGAATGAGGAATGACTGATTTTCAAACAAATGTCTTTTCTTCCTGTCAGTAGCTACTGCATCTGGAAGCCTGATCAACCCAAAACGGAAGCTTTCAGAGAGGGAGGGCTCAACAACAGAAGAGTAAACAGCCTGTCCCTCTGGTAACATTGTGCCCAACCCTTAAAACAAAGTTTTCAATTGACCAATCCAAAGACTCTTGAGGATACAGCCTAACAGTGGCTATGTTCTGAGGTATTGCTAATTAAATCTAACCTTTAAGTAGCATTTAAGAGTTTAAACCTACCGTTATCATACAAATGGGGGAACAGGAGATAAGTTATTGCACTCATCATTTGTTTTAGATAGATCCTGAGAACGTTTTAGTACTTTCATTTGCAGGTGCCTTTGCATTACCATCAAATCTTCAAGTCCTGGTATTAATAACTATGGTTGTATTTGTAGGCCTTTTCTGAAGTGAACTCTCCATTAAACATGCTCAGTCTGAGGTCTGTACTCTGAGATTAGGTTATCATGCACATGCAGTATGTATATACAAAGGACTCACCGCTAACTGCTACATCTCCAATTTAAACTTCATGTAACACACAAACACACACACGCACGCACACACACACACGCGCACACACACACACACACACACACACACACACACACACACACACACACACACACACACACACAGTGTCCTCGCATGCAGTTTTACTTCTGTTCCATGTCCAGGGTTGTGACTCTAGTTGTGCCAAGGTAATTATCAAAAGCTATTTTCCTCAGGCACACTGACAGACACCCCAGCAACGGTCACACTCTCTCACACAGGAAAGACACATGCAGACACATGCATGTGCACACAAATGCACGCCTATCAAACATCTACCAATGAACTTAATCATTGCATTGACCTGTTTTTCTCTCTGGCGAATGTGACATGGACAACCCAATAGATCCATAATCATTAAATTAAAGTCATCCAGCTGCCTCTTCCTTCCCTCTCTTTTTTTTCTGTCACTCATGCCACTTTAATTTCCATCCTCCTTCCAGGGAGGAGAGAAATGAACCAATTTGCTGTTTCTTTCATTGCTTACATTCTATGTGTCTTGTTTATCAGTTTTAAAGGGTTTTTGTAATGGTGGAGCCTATTTAATGAAGCCATAACACCACTGAACCATGAGCCTGAACTATTTGCAGCAGCCCTGATTTGAGTTTTTTTTCCAGGCACAGGAAACAGGGGATACAATCAAAACTAATTATTCCTCTTCTCAATTATTTGTCTTATTTGAAGTTTTAAACACTGACTGTTGTGACTAGAATATGTTGCACAACATATTCCAACCACAGTGTAACACTGTCAACATAGAAAATCTATCAGAATAACCAATATAAAGGAAAATAAAAGTTCTTAAATGATTAGTTGGCAAATGAGCATACCACTGCAACTATACAACAAAAAGAAAAAGAAGAAATGAGTTTATACACAATAAAGAATTTTATTAATAGAAAATTTAGGCAGATCAAAAGATCAGTATTTTACTAGAGAGCGATAAAATATTTTATTCTAACCTGTGTATGAAAATGCTCTCATTCCAGTAGCAGTTTCCTTACTTTAAAAAGGCTGCAGGGTCTTAAATACAGTATTCTTAACACATTTATCAGCAGTAACATTTTCTCAATCAACAGGACTGTTCGTAAAGTCCGAAGCTAGACTGAGGCAAATGAGGTCAGTCCACTTCCTTCTGATCAGCCAGAAGCAAAGTGCATGAACAGACAAAAGTGAAGGATGAGGTAAACTCTGAGACTGCTCAACCCAAAAGAATTACATTTGCACATGACCTCACTCTCAAAGTGAGTCTACACACATTCTGACCTAAAAATTTCTCTCTAGACGCTCTTCCAATTATATTACAGAGTCGGCCCGACGAGTGTCTAGGCAGGTTTCAAGAGGTCCTTTCTATTCATCCGTGGTTCAAATAGTTTGGCTTCTGAGTCTAGCCAGCTGAAACTTCAAAACGGCTAAACTACTCCAGGGTTCACTCTCTCTGTCAAACTCTTTTCTCCTCCTCCCCCGCTTCAGAGAGAACCCTTCATAAGCACCACATGCAAAAGAAATAGTGTATTTCTATTTTCTCAAAGTTTAAACCCCATCATATCAAAACGGACGCTTCTCATCCATAAGTTACATCTTAGATTACAAACACTTTAAAGTGGCATATAACAAATCGTCCCTAGTGTGAAGTCGTTTCTAAAATTGTTCAGTATTGAGCTCTTAAGCAATGGATGTGAAATGTTTTAAGTACATGGAGAATGTGGTGTTTTGTTCTGTCCAGTGAATACACTGACGAAGTGGCTGCAACAGTAAAAAAAACTTCAGATGAGGGACTCATGGCCATAATTGAAATATTTTCCAGTTTTATTCATGCATTATTTCGTTATTTTGCATTTTATTATTCACATGGATTTGCGCTTTACATCCTGTCTTCAGTGCAGACTATATAGTCCATATCTGTTTATTTTAATCTTTCAGTGAAATAATCAGCTTTAAATACAAAGAATCTCCTTTGATCAGAGGTGAAGATCAGAATATGTTAAGAATTTAATTTCCATAAATATAAAGGTGGCAAAATAAATTGATTGTGGAGTAGGGTTCACACCGTATATCTGAAAAGACAGGCAGGATGTTTCTGGTCTGGTGCTCCAGTGTTTAAGGTCCGATGAGGATCGGGCAACTAAACCAACTTGTTTAAGGTTTGTCGGCGGGTCATGTTTAAATAAAGCCTTGAAAGTGTTGACTAGGAGGGAAACAGTGAGCCAGAGAAACCAATGAAGGAAGCTATATTATAGCTTATTATAGGTAATCAAAGGCCGCCACTGACTTTATCTAACCTCTTCTGTTGAAGTATAAACTGTTGAACAAACAATTCATGCTGGTAAAGAATGCCTCGACACTGCAGTCTGCCTGTTGAATCATCCTCTCGCCTATGGCCTCATTTCCTCATTATAGGAATGAGCATGGGGTTTTCCACTATATGAAGACTAGAAATATGGGTTTAATTCAGGAATTATACCATTAACCTCTTCATATTTAACCGTCAACCCTGATCTCAAGGTCTCTTGTACATAATTGCGCTTAGCTCTAAACTGTCTCCCCACAGCCTGCACTCACTGCATACTTCTGAAGTGTTTTCTTGCATCATTCCACTTTGACTTTGATTTGTTTGATTTGAGAAATGAGAGAGAGGTTGATGAGATGACATAGAGAAAAAGTTTATAGCCCAGAGAAAAATCAAATTTAGACAAGCTTCTACTATCTTTATATCTCAGGCCACAAACACAAAATAATTCAGGAACTTCTCTCAACTTATAAGCATTCTTAAGGTTCTGTCCTTCCCAGTCTCTCACTTCTTCCATGTCTCTAACACACACACACACACACACACTTGACCACACCTCACAGACCTACAAAGGGTTTTGACTATCCTTACGCCTAGCTTTAGCTCTTTGGCTTGTTCCCTCTCAGTCTTTTACTTGTATCCCATATGCTCGGCGCTTGGCCTGGTTTGGGGCCTTCCCCATCGGACAAATCAGAGAGTATTGAGAATGAGAAGGCTGCTCCCAGCCAATATTCCCCCAGCCTGCACTAGCTGGCTTCCTGCAGATATGTGAAGATCTGAATAAAGATAAGATTAGGTGCAAGGCAAATCAATCAAGGCACAGAGGAGAATTTGCAATTTCCTTTCCCATGAACTATACTGCATCAATATACTTGAAAGGGTTGTTTCAGGACAGTTTTGAAAATGTATGAGGAGAATGTGCAGGAAATGTATATAAATTACAACAACAACCAATATATGAAATGAATAAATGATTTTTTTTAGCTACAATAATAAAGCAAGAGGACAGAGAACATGTCCCACTATACATTTACTTCCTGTTACTGTATATTGTAAATTTATTGTTTTGGTACATTAGAGGATAGGCTCTTGAATTTGAAATAAAAACCTCAAAGCCACATAAGCAATGCTGATACTATTTTTGACCCTAATCATAATTTACTACTTATTTACTACTTTATTTGGAGGTTTCAGCACATGTGTCATTCCTATTTCACACACCACAGTCAAAATTGCTTTTGCATTTGTCACCTCTCTCGTGATCAGTGAAATAATCATTTGTTTCTTCCAAGGAGCAAAATACATAAAGATGCTCTGCGGCCAAATCTCAGATGATGAAAGTTTGCACGCAGGTGGCATCAGTCCTCATGAGGTGCTCTGTCCGATCACTGGTTCTAGTGGCAAATAGTCAGCCTACATCCTTCGAGACACAATATGACAACTTCTTCACTCGCCTCTCTTTGTTTTCTGTTGTTTAATTACCTCAGCTGTTGTTAGTCCTTTGTTTCTTCAGGAAGAAAGAGACCAAGAAAAAAAAAAAAAAGAAGAAGAAGAAGAAAGAAATTAATCGCCTATTGCCACGCTTGTATGCAAATCTGCTCAGACCCCGTTAAGCCGATGAGAGATGGAGCAGGGAAGAGAGGAGTAATTGGAGACAGATGTTGGAGAGACGGATCAGAGATGGACTAGTGAGCCAAAAACTAAGATGCTACCCTTAATAAATCTGGCAGAAAATTATTATTTCTCCCTGTTTCTTTCATCTTCCTTGTTCAACTTTTTTCATAATGAAGTCTTGTGTTACATCACTTGCCCCTGAAAAGGCGGAATCATTCCCTCTTTATGTGTTTTATGTACTGTTTTCAATCAGTCTTCTAGCACGCACAGATGGGTGTGTATGTGTGACTAACACCAGGGAGGGTTCAGCTACTCCTGGGTGCCTGCCCACTTGTGCCCTGTTGCCCTGCAACACAGCACCAATGATGGGACCTAAACACCTACAATACAATACAAAAAGACCAAGCAAAACTTGTAGTTTATAACTGCTACGACTCATGTTCACTGTATTCTGCATTACATGACCTAAAGTATTCTTTTATCATGCACAAAGATTTTTACTAATTAACATATGATAAAAGTAGCCTGGAAGAAGTTGCTGGTAAAATCATATGACCTGTATTTAAACTATGTACTAGACCAGGACCTTTACTTTACCATACTTTATGAATCCAACCCAAGAAGGTCACAGGATGTCACAGGTTTATTTGGGATTTGCAAGCCAGTGGACATAGTGGATATGAACTATGTAATTAAGAAGACACAGGTTCCAACTCAAGCACATTTTCTAATTTCCAAACAAAATTATATAGTGTCATTCCTGTGTTAAACTGTGTATTTTGTAATTTAAGAGCAAATTTTAATTGCATTGCAAGTCGCTTTATTATGCTGTAGCGCTTTATTGAAAACTTTGTCTGTGAACTAAAAGACCTCCCACAGGATAACAATATCAGCTAAATCATTCTGCATGAAGTGTTTATCTGATGTACATCGTTGTTGTACCCCAGGCAATACAATGAAAAAGGCATTTCAATGAAGATGGACAATAATTTACTCCTCCTCTGGTTGAGGCGAAAACATATAGTTGCCAACTAATTACAATGGTAGGCTTAGAGTAAACCGCAGCTGACTGTGGTCATTCAGCCGCGGTGATGTGCAACCAGCGCTTTGTTGTTTAGAAGAGAATATCTCAAGCAGAAGAGACACTGTGTCAGCATGTAACCAGAAGCATCTTCACCTCAACTACAGTGGTTTGCTGCCTAAACCGCACAAATATACAGCACTTGGATGCATATATATTAGAAAGGAAAGGAGAGAGATTGAGACAGAGGCCAAATAAACAGAAAAGCATCACAGCAAAAGACTAGGAGATATGTCTTTAAGGAAACCTATGACCTAACATTTGTCCTCAACAAAGTTTTCTTTTTCTGTTCAGAAGGAAACAAACACAAAACGCTTTCAACAGATGTAACAAAATAAAACACCTGAAGTTTGAAATACCAAGGTTAGCACACATATACAAAATAAATACTTTCATTTCGATATAATTTTCTTTGTTTTTGATCTCTTTTAAAGAAACAAACAAACAAACAAGAAACAAAAGAATCAACATAATCATTGCAAAAGCAGGGTGTCTGCCAGAGGAAAATGGCAGGAAACAGAAACAGATTAAGTAGAGGCAAAGAAAGAAGGGAAATCTGTCCTAAAAAAAAAACATAAAGACGGGCGTACAGAGTAGAGACAGACACCAGAGCTAGCTATCGTTAAATGAGTAAAAACAAAAACTAAGTGTGATGAGACGGCAGATGAGGGGCAGCAACAGAGTAGTTGGGAAGAACGTGATGTCTCTGTACAGCTTCATCTGAGAGTCATAAACATATCAGTATGTCACAGCTGGCACCCCGCATTACATGCAAAGTGGCTTCAAAACATCAAACACAAGGCCATGAAAGAGCTCGTGTAACTTATGGCATAGACACAAAGACATCACCTTATGTGTACATGCAACGGCACATATGCTTTCAGGTTGAAATACAGAAATGAAAGTGGTCCAGAGAGCTCTCCCTGTATGCCCAGTTCACTGGTCAAGTGTGTTTTTGAACTTTCAAATTTTCTCTGTGGACAGAGTAACCATATCAGAACCAAGACACTGGGTGCCAGACTCTCTCTTTCTCACCCATCCCCACTACTGCATAAAATATGTCGGTATTTTTCTTATTTATTTTTTTTGCATACCAAAACATACATAAGTCAATCAGGACAGAATAGCTAGTACAATGTCTGTCCGTCCATCCATCTAGCCATCCATTTTTTTTTCCCTATCCATTTATAACGAGCAGTTCCTATCCCAGTGGATCTGCCCAATTTGCTATCTACTCAGTTGTGTCAGTGGACACACTAAATGCGTGAACCGTGGTTCGCCACCTTGCTCCTCTCAATGTGAATGATCAGTGACTGCTTCAAGGTCGTCTCTGGATTATTGAGCTGCTCCACCCCATCAAGACCAAAGAGACCAGACACCCCACTCATTTGGTGGCTTGTAAATGTGTGCACTCTGGTCAATATTAAAATTTCAGGACCGGGCTGGTATGGGTCAGAAGGATGTGTTGATTAAAATCTTGCTTGTATTTTGTAACGGCCACAATCAAACACATCTCTGCAGTCCCTGCACTTGACTTAAACTCCTTCTCTCCTGGGAACACAGGTCATCTACATTGGTAGCCACTGCACTTAAGGGGTGTTAAATCACAATTACACCCTTGCTTGTGAGGAAGATTAGCATAAATTAAATCATCCACTTGAAGAAAATGCTCAGTCCTGATTTGGAGGGCACAGACATCTTTTTTGCTAAAGAAGAACCAGCAGACTGGGAAGTGCTGACATTAATCCCAACTGCATCACAAATAGCAACAACCCTTCCAAAGCCAATACTACATCAATTGACCACCTAATTTTCCCGAAGCTAAACGAATTCCTGGGTTGTGGAAGAAGTTACAAAGTTAAGACAACCCATGGGCTTTGTTATTTTATTTGTTTATTTACAGGAGGACAACAGCAGTTCCAAAGCACTCTGAGATTACAGTCCAAAAAGCAAAAAGCACAGTGTATCACTGTAATATCACCATGGTCAACACCTGTAGACTCAGTTTTAAGACAGGATGCTGAATGTCTTCTGCCACTTAATATCTTAGCCACAAAGCTGTTTAGAGAACATAAAAGGCTGATTGAATGCAGACTGCAGTCTTCACCCACCACTGAGAAGCTGCCAACCCTCCTAAATTAAGTTCATTAGCATTGGTTTCCAGTGGTGAGTTTTGCGCTAAATACCTAAATACAGTGTCAAAGGCCCTCCACACCACCAAAGAATACTATACGGAAAACACTGGCACAGACTTGTGTGTGCCCCCTAAATGCATCTCTTAAGAGTGAAGATCTATTGAAGGTCAGGTTACCATATCATTTGTATATATTTAAAAATGCATAGATAATATGGGAAGAATACAGTTTGATTTGAGGAGCTTAATTGGAACCGTGGAAAGAAATAGTTATGAAGGCAAGGAGAGAAATGATGACTGATACACTCAGATGCTTTTCCAGCAACAGATTTAGGCACGAGTGCTCACACCATCAGTCACCGGTAGCCCCATCATTTCCCGAGGGTAATTGGGTGGAGTGACTTTTTTTTTCTCAACAGTTGCTATCTAACCCAGAATAATTTGGATTTTTGGGAAAATTTTACCTGTAGGACCTAGAAAATACTTGAAGTGTATATGTCGTGTCAGTAAGCCTGAAACAGAAGATCTGACATCAGAGAGCCACTAACAGTTAGGCAGTTGACTGGACATATTGCACCAATATTTCACAACAGTTCTGTTAATATGAGTGGTCAAAGCGGGGTTGCACCCACAAAAATTAATGTATCAGCTGGTGTTTGCTAAATGAACCTTCCAGACCATATGTCCTGTTGGTCCCGAATCTGTCTAATTTAAAGCATACAAGGCTGTAATGCTGCTTGACCACTTCTCATTAACCATTCATGATCTGGCCCAACCCAACAGTGAGGCTTCCAGTCTTCATTGCACACATAAACATGTGTTTAAACAGTGAGAGACAGAGTAGAAATCTTTGTATGTTCACCATTCAGTCATGCAACACCTGTCACAAGCAAGGAGAAGAAAGATCAGACACTAGATTACCCAGAATTTTATGAGTTATGAATGGTTCAGAAACTGTCCCGGAGTTCAACTCAGACATGGGTTGAATGTTAACATTGTCACTGCAACACACTTTCTGCCTCACAGGCTGTAGGTGTATGTGTGGATATATATGCCTTGTAGTTTGATGGGGTCTCCTTGAGACTGGGAATGAGTTTGCCATTGAGGGTCTGCACTGGTTATTACACATACATTTCAATGTCCACCTGACCACATGCAGTCCATGAAGAGAGAGACAGAGAGCAGTGAGGAATTGTTCTCTGCTGTAACCATTGGGCAAGTCCCCTGTGGTGTGTGTGTGTGTGTGTGTGTGTGTGTGTGTGTGTCACTGGAATCCTGCCTTCCTTTCCTAGGCAGAGGTCATGGGACTTGCAGTGTATTACAGATCAAGAAAGTGTATGTCAGACTGTGTGTGTGCGTGCACTGGTACACAAACGCCAAGTGTTTTGGATTCTCCCTGTTGAGATGTGACCCAGACACCAGAGATTATTCCACCCATAAGCCTTAAGCTACAAACTGGCAGTCTTCTCACTCCATTTCTTTCTCCAGAGGTACATCATTTAAAAAACAAAAACTATGTTGTTACTTGTGTCCTTTATAGAAAAAAGGTTAATCAGTGTAGTATTGGGGGAGATAGTTCATCAAAAATGGTGACCAACTCTTTACAGTTTAATATAGGTAGATGTTGTAAGGATTAGTTAAGATAAAACGACAGGGAAAACACACTTTCAGTTCATGTTGAGCAAAGGAAATTATTCTGTGTAGAGTTTGTGTTAATGGGAACTTAAGTCTGGCTGGTTTACAGGGAAAGCTTTCAGCTTCTTGTAGCTGTTGCATGAGCAGAACTTCAGCTGAATGGTCCCCTCACACAGAAGCTGTTCTATTTAGGCTTGACTGATTTTTTTTTTTTTTTTTTTTTTGTCAGGGTATGTTAATTGCAAATCATTCATTTCTTAGTGAGTTTCAATTAATATTTCACAAATTCATTACAAATTTGAAAAAATCTTTTGGTAATCTACTGAGTTTTCCCAGCAGGGGGCCATTGTGCCACATAGAGGTCTCAACTTTAAGGCTAAAACAGCAGCACTGAGATGGTGATGATACTGGTGATATATACTGTTATGCATTTTAGTGCTAAGCCTTTGTTCACTTTATACAGACCCAAAGGAGTAGGCTCGCTTCGCCTCTCATGAACTTGAAGCTTGCAGAGATGCTTAATAAAATCAATGCAGTGACACTGAAGACAATGTTTATGAGCCTCTGTTTGTGTTGACTATTCTGGGGCTGTCTGATGAGGTTGCATGGGTAACTATGGAAGTGCTGTACAGTGTTACTTCTTAAACAAGGGAATAATACAGATCTCCTTATTGATTATAGCTCCCACAGGCATTGGGACTTTTACTCCAGAGGAACCTCCGACTTAAACTTTCCTTCACTACCACTCTTCCTTTGTAGTCTTTCTCCATCTTTTCTTCGGAAACGCCTCCCTCTTCCGGCTTCACTCCAACCTTCCCTCGCCTCATCCCTAGTTCCTCTGACTGTGATGCATGGCTGTTCATGCCTAAAAGTCCACACAGTTGCTGGAGACAATGCCTCCTCCCACACAGACAGAGATAAAGACGAGAGCATGGTTGCCCAGCAAGTCGATGAAAATGAGAGAACTGTGGAGAGAGAGAGACAGATGGGGGGGAGATGAGGAGAGAGAGAGAAAGGGTAGCATGTATGTGAGAACACCTGATACTGGCTAGAAGCCCAAGAGCAAAGGGGTAGACAAAAGAAATTGAAGGAAGGCAAGGAAGAGGGATGGATAAAACAAAGAAGGAGAGAGCCGAGGAACAAAAAGACAACAAATCATTGAGCATGTAACAGGAACAGAAAGGAGAGGAAGTAGAGGGTGAGAGAAAGTGTGCAAGATGTGACAGAGAGAGAGAGTAGACAGAGGGAGTACAGAGAGAATTAAGCTTCCATTAAGAAAGTAGTAGTATAGAAAAGACAAAAACACAGCTGAAGGGTGCCAAAGAGGAGGGAAGAGAAGAGAATGAGAAATGGAATAGGTTGAGGTGAGGCACGACAAGAAAGAGGGGTCAGTTGTAACCAGATATTCCACCATCAAAACCATTTATATCCATGCTTTTTTCTGCTTTCAAATCCTCCACCCACTACTTTTGTCCCCCTAATTTATCTACAATCCCGTGAATTGAACTTGCTGCTTCCTCCTCAAAACAAACACAGGGAGTTACAGTGATCTGCCCATTTTTTCTTTTTATTCTCTTTATCTTTGGAAATTATGATGTTATCTAATGGTTAGCTTTTAGGTCACAGAGTTGGCTAGACATGACGAGACCAGGCAGACGAAAAAATGTGCTTAAAAGTTCAGTTTTTTTTCAGCAGGGCCATTTGGCCTGATGATTAATACTGTTGTCTAACTTAGCAACTTTGCTCTTTTGTGTTTCTATTGGCCTAATTGCTTTTGTAGTCTCTCCATATTTCTCTCAGCCAATCTCTGAGTGCATCTAACCTCCCACAAGCCTATAAATGTATTAATGATGTATCTTTGTATCCTGACTAAGTAATAGATAAAAAAAAAAATCTGATGAAAAAACCAACAAAACAAAAACTTTGAATTATATTGAATCTAAAAAAGATTATTAAACATTTTAATTACATACAACAGCTGGTTTGGAATTGATGTCTTCTCCAATTAACAGTGTTGTCTATCTTGCAAAATCAACATTCTTAAAGTTTTTCAGGTGATCTGCTGCTTTGGGTTTTTCTTTTGACTGTACTCTCAAAAAGCTTCCTCAGAATAAGTGCCTGCTGGTATGAGTAATTTGCAATGCACCTACCCATCTACCTCAGCCTCTGGGCTCATTAAGGTGAGTGGTCCCATTAAGGGTGAGAGGGATATCATGCTAATAAGCTCATTACTGGAGGTGTTTTATTAGAGGAAAATGTCAGAGTAATCAGAGGCAAACCAATTATTTTAAATCATACAGAATGAGAAGAATGACACAGCCAGTTCAACTTGTGATCGCTGTTTGATCAGGAAATAAAACAATCCAAAACCCTCCTGTATGATAGATTGTATATTATTTATGTATTTGAGTTGTATCTCTGTTTAAAAGTTTGTATAAATGTTCAAATTTTATTTTCTTGACTTTTAGTTAACTTTTAAAGCACATCAGTTTTAGGCAACCCAAAGCAAGCTTCAATGTTTCTTCAGCTTCAATCTTAAGATCTTATTTGAGTTATACAGCAATGAATAACTTAAAAGCAGGAAAAGTCCAAATAAAATGGCATTTGGCTGCCTCCTGTTTTGTCTAGCACTGGATCAAGTTAAGACTGGAAACACGGTGGAAAATGAGGGGTTTTTGTTCACCCACCCAAGCACAAAGAGAACACTTGGTGATGTGGTTGCTACTGGGCTGCAAATTATATATACACACTGATGTTGTGACCACGCATAAACCCGACGTAACAAAATGTTGTCATATTGAAGTAGTAAGGGATTCTTTTCAAGTCTCTTCGATTTAGCAAATTTAATCATTCTTTCAGGAAGTTCTGGAAACCAAGGGATACTTTTGTTATGATAATTTTAGATCTCCACCTCAAAGTCAATACATATATATGATACAACAGCTGCAGAAAATGGTAGGCTATCAAGTGAATGGTCGGTATTTCTGGAGGCAACATAAACCTGGTTGTCGATTATTAAAGAGGGTCTGATAGGTTTATCCAAGGGCCAGATTTTATGTAAGCACTGTTCAAAGGTTTGTAGGCACTGGAAACAGTTCCTGAATTATGGGGTTGTGTTACTTTAATTTTTAAATTTTCATTAATAAATAAATTAGCTGGATTCATGAAATGTACACTTATGTAAACACTCTATTCAAGCAGCCTGCAGCAACTTCTAATATTTTTTCTGGCCTCCAGTGGTTTCTCACCCTTGAAGGTAGTATGTGAGGTTCTTCAGGGTGTCAGCACAATGTTACATAATTTTAAGCACTCCCAACAGAGAGGAAAGTTTGAGCCAGAGAGTCAGTGAAGTACTGCATTCAGCCTGTTGGTTGCTACTTTTAATAACATATTATTTTATCTATGTAAGTTCAAAAGTGTGTAAAGGCTTGATGTAGACTCATCAAGACTATTTTTAGTTTTACTTGACAGCCCAATTGTGGCCCCTATTTGTAACACTTATACACCTAGAACTAGGCTGTGTTATTGGGAATGGATGAAAAAACATTTCACTTTAACAGGATTGTGAATTCTATCTTTGTTGTAGAATTTCATTGCAGCTCTATGTGCTTGATGATTTTCCTGGCATCTTGTTTTCTTTCTCTTTGTCTCTGTCACTAGCCATAGACCTGTTTCTATGATCGATCTTTAGTGCAAGTACAACAATAGCGGTATGTCCCAGCAGGAATACTCCACTCCCCAATCATAGTTTATCACAGACGCTAATGATAAGGAAATTCTCTACTGTGTCATGGGACTGATACGTAAATAGAGAGTTTCAGCTGGTGATATTCACATGCAAGTACTCTCTCTCTCTCTCTCTCTCACACACACACACACAAATGCAAAGACACGAACGCCTATAGCACTGTTGTCTTCATCAGCTGACTTTCATTGATTTCCTTGATACCTGCTGTAATTTATACAAATGCAAAGAGGTATAGCATGGGGCAAATGGGAATGAGAGAAAAACAGATTGAGAGACAGGAGAAAGAAGGCAAGAGATTGAGAAAGAAAAAACATGAGGGTGAGAAAGAACAAACTGAGAGTAAAAAGATCTGTGGGTGTCAGATGGATGGAGTCTTGGCTGATTAGATGTGGGAAGATAAGAAAATATACATGGACAGAAATAAAACAGAAATTCAACACTTTCTGTTATTAAAAGAAACACTTATTATCTCTCCTTTCTCTCCCTGCTTTGCCTTGACCCTAGCCTGATCTGTCACATCTTGTGCAAACACGCCAGGTATTAATCAATCACCATAGTTGGCAAAAGTGGTTTCTATATATCTATCTTTTCATTTCTTTTTAATCTGGCGCCTGTCTCATTCCAAAGGTCTCTTACAATCTGTACCATCTCCTTTCTTTAATATGCAGGGTAAATTCTCCCCCGTTTCACTCTTCTGTACTCCTCTTTTTATCTGCTGTCCCTGAATCTGAGTCACAACACAGAAACACTGTCATCACACAGGCAGAGAATTGTAACAGCAGGAAAATATGTTTGCTGTTTGGGCTTGTTGAGTTGAATCCTAATGAGCTATCAGACTCTGCAGGAAAAGAGCTTTCTCTTTCTCCTGTCAGGGTGATTTGCACTACTAGAAAATAGAAAATGAGAGAGCCCAGCAGCCAAAAAGGCATTTTCGGGTCTTAGCAGAGGCTGGGTTATTACAGAGGATATTGCAGCAGTCATACCCAGACACAGTGACAGATATATATCAAACCAGCTTATGCCTCTGCAGAGATTTCATTCAAATCCAATAAAATACATGACAAACACATAAATATGACATTAATTTTTAAAAATCTAATGAAACGGATCTTGCCCCAGCCCTTCTCTAACAGCACCATGTCTTTGCACTGGCTCAGACACAAAATACCACAAGCGTCATTGCTGCTTTTAAAAGCACAAACAACATCAGCAGGAAAGGAAGCCAAGAACACGCGAGGAAGAAATGAGTGAAGGAAGGAAATTAAAGGGAGTGCAAGAGGAAGCACAGGAAGGATATTGTATGTTAGTGGGCATGTTGTAATAGATACAAGTCACATAGCTGAAGGCAACCTTGAGACCTGAAAGCTTTGTTCATGAAAAGACAACCTCGCTCTCTCAGATAGAGAGAGAGAGAGAGAGGACTCACAAACACAGAGATCTGTCACCCGAACACAGCTGGGCCACCCTGCTTGGTAACCTTGGTAACTCCCTGACCAATGGCTGGTTGGCAGGAGGTCCTTAAAGACCTGTGACATTGACACACACACTCATACAGCACCGCTGCCTACAGATCTCTTGTTGACTGTGATTTGAGAGGGTAAACAGGTGTTAGAGAGACCTCTCTAAGTAGAGAGCACGCCGACATGTGCATACACCTACACACACACACACACACACACACACACACAGGTTGTGAAGCATCTGGGGTACGGTTCATTGATATGCTCTGTTTAAATATCATCATCTTTCCCCATCCAGCTTGCCTATCCATTGCTTTACTGGCTAATGAACAGAGAGTTTGGAGATGACAGCGTAGTGTTGACACATTTAAATGGTTTTACCTGCATGTTTTTTTTTCCCCATTTGTGAATGAGGACAGCGGCGAGACAACAGCTGAAGGGAAAAGAGAGATGGAGGAGGGGACAGAAAAATGAAGGGAGAGGAAAAAGATAAAATCTATGGAGGAGCTAACCATCAGTCTCCCATGTCGTTCCTCCCAAAGCCTACTGTCTCTCTGTTGTGTTTACTTTCACACCACCACTTTATCCATTAATCTCTCTCTTTCTCCACACTACCATCATCAGTCTCATGAGCCTTCCCTATTTCTCTTCCCACTTTTCTATGTCCTTCTACCTGCCTACCTTTATCACCCTCACTTCTTCATGTGTTACTCATTCTTCTCCTTCCCTCTGTCTGTCCATCCATCCACTGTTCACCCCCTCTTTAACTGTTCTTCAGTGTCTCCCTGTCATTCTGTCTCTTATCTTAATATAATAATGTAAGGTTCAAGTGATGAAGTTTTACAGTGAGGAAAAATATGACCCGGCCACTTAACGCATCATTGTCATTGAAGGAGAGGCCTCATTTAAAGTCAGACAAATTCTGCCTCTCTCTGTCTGTCTCTCTAAATCCTCTCTCTAATGTTTGATTGGGTGTTTTTTTTTATTTGATGGCTTTTAGCACCACAGATTGATGTGCCTCAGAGTCCATCAAAGCAATAGGAAAATAAAGAATTTATGTATTAGTAAAACATGGTGCTAAAATCCACCCATATCCTCTGTCCCTGTGCCTGTTCCCCTCAATCTCCTCTTTTTTGTTGCATATCTTCCACATCCTCATTTCCTCCATCTTCCTTTCCTTCATTTTGTCTCCATCTAGGTCCCTGTCTACCAATTCTGTCTCTGTTTCTCCACTCATCCCTCCATCCTGTCCTATCCTTGCTCTTTTTTCTTGTCCTCTCTCACCCATCTGCATTCACTCCTTCAATCTCTAGTCATCTTTCAGTCCCTCTCTCCTCCCTTATCACTCTCTTTCCACATTCCTAAATCTCCCAATGTCCTCCTTCCGTCTCCCCGAGCACCCATTCACCATCCATATCATCCTCTCCTCCCCTCTTCATCTCTCCTCTGCTTTGTCTCAATTGTTCTCCGGAGTGCCATGATAGCTTCACCCAGGGCTGAAGGATCCAAACAGGTCTTGGTTGATTTACCATCAGCTCTATCTGGCAGAGGAATCAGCGTAATCTTTATCATCATTACAGTAAATTGGTGAAAGCTTATAGGCTTATATTATACAACTCCTTACTTCCAGTCTCAAGATATATGTGGCAGAGGTGAAAAAATGATGGTAATTTTTGTCATAATTTCTGGAGTCATTATGTTAAATGGGCAGATTGTAATAGGGAGACATTAAGTGATAGGAGATGGGCTTGTTACAGAATGGAGCATATGTAAGACAAGTGAGGAAATTTGCCATCATCATTGATATAACATGTACATTATATAACATTACATAACAAGATGCATGTGTGAGTATCAGTAAAACATTGTCAACAGTTGCCAGAAAAATGAAGACATAAGTATCATGAGATGAAAACATCTTGACATTTTGGACAGTAGCTAGAGCAAATGTTTAAAAGGATACTGAAATTGAATAGAAATGATAATGCAACATGAATCTAAGTGTCACTTAGGTGCTTCTGCTGATTGGTGTGACCTTATCAGCTGAATGGGTCAGATCCATTTCAGCACTGTAATACACCAAAAACAAATCTTTTTTTTTTTCAGAATCAAGAAATTGGTATTTTTCTTGCAAAATTGAGTTTTACAAATGACAGCAAGAATGCAAAACTTCTTTGGCTGATGTAAATGTCCTCCATACAGTATGCACATATGTATGAGGTTCTTAACTTCACACTCACTGTTGCCCACCCTCTTTTCCTCCTCCTGTTCCTCATGCATGCACACATGTACGTGTAAAACTCGGAATTATCCACATTTTGGTTAATTTTCCTGTACAAAGTTGTTCAGCTCAGGGTTAGGTTTAGAGGGACAGTAATTTCACTGCTGCCATATTGACCCAGTGTAATGTATCCTGTTGAAGAACGGGGCTTTTAGCATGCTCTCTTTACTTAAGCCTTGATTTCAGTTAACATTGGAGTAAAGGTTTACAGTTTTTTTGCAGTTTTTTTTCTTTTCCTTAGAAGAAGCCGCCATCAGTATGAGACTTGGAAGTAATGATAATATATAGTGCGCAAGGACATGTGGGAAAAGACGCATTTTCTAAAGTGGAACCTTCCCATAGTGCAGCAGAAAGTCATACAGACAGAAAATCACTCAAACTGGCAATCCACTCAACTCTAA
Source organism: Lates japonicus (assembly GCA_033238685.1). NCBI lineage: Eukaryota > Metazoa > Chordata > Actinopteri > Centropomidae > Lates > Lates japonicus. Next base: position 50,775 of record BRZM01001995.1, read on the forward strand.
AATCACTCAGCAGTCATCAGAGACACTTGAGGCCTGACAGAGAGTAGCTGTCATATATTCACACGGGGACACTTACATCAACTGAATCAGACGTGTGTATGTGTGTGTGTGTGTGTGTGTGTGCGTGCTGGCAAGTATGTGAGTAAGCATGCAAATGTGAAGGTTTTAGTGGCTCGTGTGTTTCAGCTTAAGTGCGTGAGTGAATGGTACGCATGTATATGTTCACATGCATGTACTACAATGTCACGGCTTAAAACATGTTCATTTCCAATTCCTTTATATGTTATAGTCTACTGAGGCATCAGCTGAAACCAGCAATCATATGAACATATGATGATATGATTTGATGGTATGCACACATATGTAATCATGTCCACTATACACATACATATATGCCTATAATGCAGAAGAAAAAAAAAGACTTAGTACTATATGCTGGTTAGTTGTTTAATGGTGCTGGTTGTTTGATATTCTTAAATGAGGGAGGTCATGAGTCAATGCTCTACAGTCACTGTCACTATGATTTTCCCATTTTATGACAATCATATGATTCCTCATATTATTAGCACAGCCCACATCAGTAATTTACAAGTTGCAGTCTAGGGGGTTCAAAGGTTACATAATTAAGAGGGTAAGTAATTGATATTTAATTCTTTTACAAGTCAGCACAACAGTCAAATGCTGAGCTGTCAGGAGCTCCTCTGCTAAAAGGCTGGCCTAACATCACACACACATAAAAGACTAAGAGAAAAAAAGACTTTCTTCCCCCTTATAAAATCCATGCAAGAATAAATGGAGAAGACCAGACCACAGTTGATGAATGTATTGCCTTAAACTGAGATGCCATTGTGTCAAACAGTGGCATACAGCATGCTCGTCTTTGATATCGTATGTGACACCAACTTAATGAGATATCAAGTCTGTGGTGCAACCCATCTTAGTTTATTGAGTGCCTTGATCATTGACTGAAATGTGAGAGACACATATACTATGTTATGACAGGACTTACCCTGCAGGGGTTGGCTGGCTTTGTGTGTGAATGTGTTTGTGAATCAAGCATACCTGTTCTGGACATGTAAATGTGTGTCTGCGTACACGTGAGTGTTTCCATGTACATGCATCTGTGCGTGTGTGTATGTTTGTGTGTGAGTGATATCAGAGACAGCTCAGATCCTGACCCATCCTGACATATAATATTATTCTGCTGCAGGGGATCGAAACTGAAAAGGGGGAAAATCCATAGCGCACGGAAGACAACGGTGACAGAGAGGAGTAAGAGGTTTATTGCGAAAGAGGAAAGGCCTGAGAGAAAGAGAGACAGAGGAAGAGAGAAAGCAGCATCAGGAAGAGAGAGAGCATGAGACTGAGGAGAAAAATATATCAAGTTCTTAACCTCACAAGAATCAAATATAGCAAAAGGGGACTGGACTGAAGAAGACAAACACATCCAAATAAATCAAACGCCAGAGACAGGGAACAAAAGACTTCTGAGTCTGACTCACAGGGTCTGTTAATAACATCATGGCCTTCCAAATACCCTCAAGCTTTAAAATACTATTCCAGGTACTGCTCACTGGCCTCCAAATATATTTGTCAGTATGAGAAAAAGTCATAGCAGGAATCTCTTTGGTGATTGTTTCAGTTTCCTAGCTGTTAGGTATTTCACAGTGAACCAAGGCTTAGTTTATATACCTCCTTTTAGCAGACCTTGTGAAAAGCAACTGAGAACAAGTGATCATTTAGCCATTGACACCTCTTTTCTTCCGCTATGTATCAAGCTTCAAGGTGAAATGATATTTTAGCAGTTCTCACATTTATAGTACTGTGTTTTTGAATCATTAAATACTATAATCTTACTTTCATTAGTGTTCCATTGCAGGTTTAAACATATCAAACAATCAAACATGGCAACAGCGTCACTGATGGTGTCATGCTGCAGAGAGAAAACATCAGCTTGTGCCAATGCACCTCAAAGAGAGGGACAGGCATTAGTGAGCCACTAGAGTGCACCCTGTAGCCTTTAACACAAAGCAGATGAATAAACGACTGACAGAGAGCCAGAGAGCAAAAATATAAAGAGAAGTGGAAGAAGAAAGAGAAAAATCGGGGGGGGGGGGGGGGGGCTAGGGAAATAGAGTAGTATCAGAAAATAGACAGCAACACAGATATTTGCAAATATTCTGTGTTGCAGTGGAAGAGACGCAGGGGGAGAAACAAACAAAGGAAAAACAGAGAGGCAGTGTAAAATAAAGACAGAGAAGAGTAAAGAACAGAGAAAAACGAAAAAAAAAAATCATCACATCAAGAGAGACATAGTCAGAGGGCAAGGTCTTCCTCCTTCTTGCTCTCTCTCTCATTGCTGCTGTGCAGTGCCTGCTGCCACTCTGGAGGTGTCACCTCTGTCATGTAGAATTTATCCCAGAAAAACAGATCTTCTCTCTGTCCTGCTTATGACCAGCCCTTCGCCCAGCTCTGTCTCCTGTCAGTCCTGCCTGCTCACACTCTGCTGCTATTGAAAAGCTTTGTTGTATGACTAAGTCATCATAAAGCATTCAGTCTCACTTGCTACTTTAGGAACCATCCACCCTTTAATACTTTAACATAGCTCCTGGAAATGTATGTCAGTAGCTACATTACATTTAATGCATTGTAGCTACAGGATGACTCCTGTTCTCTTACTCATACCCTTGGTGACAATCACTATTTCATCCACTCTCTCTGGTATATAAAAATTACAAATTAAATTATGTAAATAGTATTGTGCTAGGCTCACTTGTGTACATTAGGTTTATAAAGCATGGGACCTAATGTACCTAATACCTAATGTAACTGAAGTTGCAACAACCCAGTGTACTAGCAGGAAGTGGACTTTAAAGTCCTGCAACAGCATGATGCCTGTCAGTGTCTCTGGTCATGTTCTCTCTGTAGGCATGCAGACTCTGTCTGAGTGGTCAGTTCCACATCACACTGGGAGCTCTGGTGATCCCCTGGGTATTACTGTTACAGTGATATACTGCAGTCACCTTTTAGCTGCCCTTTGGTAGCTGTGATGTAGCACTGATGTACACACAGAGTGTAGCTGATTTTTCCCACAACCCCCTGTGGCCAATCAGTAGAAAACAAAATAAAGTTTGACTTTGGTCTTGTTGGCCTTAGCCATGAGTGCAGTAGTCAGATAATCATGACCTGCTGTTTTCATGCTTTCTGTGCACCAAATATCCACAGTGGTAAACCAGACCACACTGCTCTCTTGTATGTGGCGGTGATAATACATTCCAAAATGGTTTTGAACTGGGCAGCCTATCCAGTAATGTCAACAAATAACACTGTGAGGACATAATCCCTCTGTACCATACTAGTCTACCAGGCTAAATAATGACCTTGTTCCATGCTCACACAGTATCTCACTTTTTTATTCTTTAAAATAGAGCAGGCTTGCAGCTTAAATATCCAGATTTTAGAACTATTCTAAAACCATTTTAGAGCTTTCAAGGGGATTTTTTTTTTTTTTGTACACTGTCATTCACACTAATATATGCACATTATTCTAAACGTTTTACAAAAACTTAAAAACCAATGTGATAATTTGAATTTACTGAGAAATGGCCTGCATCTAGAACTCTTTGGTACTTTTTTATATGTGGTCAAAATTTGGACATCTCTCTGTATTAGACACTATTCTAAATGTTTAATTTTATTTATATAACAAAATATATCAGAATTTGGTGAGAAAGGTGTGAGTTTGTATTTGTATACCATAGCATGCCAAAACATGACATTTTCACAATTTTGAGACTTATTGATAATTACATACCATTAAATAAAAGACATATGCATGCCAGTTCAGTTAGATTAGGAGCTTTATGTGTTTTATTGCGCCGCTGGTATTAAGTTCAAGATGATCACATTTTTTGCTTTCATAGCCCTTTTTAGCAATAAAAGGCTGACTTGTTCATGATTCTAAATACAGTTTTAAAAAGGTACACATGCTCAATAAACACCTCTGCCAACAAGCAATGAGTGTGAGTGAGTGTTAATAGTTGTGTGCTTATATGTTGTTACGTGCTGCATTTATCTCATCATTTTAAAAACACCACCCGCCACTTTAATCACTCCTCCCAATGCTTCCAACTCTTCCAATGCTGGCTACAGTTCAAGTCTAATATATTCTAGAGGGAGGAGGGATAAAGTGAGACCCTCACTGGAAGAGAGAAGGGCAATGCAAACATAAAGTGGGATGCGTACAAATGAGATGCAGCAGTCAGGTATTTATGATGCTGGGTAATCACCAAGGGAATTAAGTATTTAACCATGCGCATGTTATCCGTGTATCATTAACATCGTTTAGACAGATTTATCCCCTATCAACACAGACAACCCTGTAGCATGAGCTGTATGTCAAAACAGGAACGAACCTGAGTATACCATCTCCATTTTTAATTCAATGTATGTATTAAATACAGTATGAATTAGGGGGCATGGCTTACAAACAAATGCTAATTTCTTACTGGTACATACCATGACATAACATCAGACTACAGGGTGCTTTCAATTTTATTGATTAATGTTAGTGATTAGATGTTTTTTATTTTAGTGTACCAAATGTACAGTAGGTAGCAGAGGGCAAAGGATCGTAACAATATTTGATGCTTTGGTGAAACTTTGTGTTCTATCATTTTGGAATTTAAGGACATAAATGCAATAAGAGCTGAACAAATAAATATGTGGTTTGCTTTTATTGGAGGAGACATTTTGGCTCTCATCCCTAATGGTTCCATTATATCATATCATCATCATCGTATATACTTACATTATCCCTATCTGCAAGTCAATGTGACATTATTTGTCAACGGCCCATTTCATTCGGTGACAACAGCACTTGCACAGTGTGCAAGTCATATGACTTGTTTTATGATTGGTATGGACATCTAGCATAATGCTCTCAAGTGAACTTGCTCTCCGGGAGAGCAAGAATGCAGGACGAATCTTGCAGCGATCAAACCACAAGACTAATCTGGTTTTCAAAAGAAATATCACCTTTTACATGGCAAATTCTGGCAGGTAAGAATTCAAATTTGATCCCCTAATCCAGCTCTCCTCATTGTAGAAAAGAAGTTTCATATGACTTGTTAACTGTAACTTGAATGAAAACACTATTTGAAAGTATGAAGTATTGTAGATCTGTTGAAAAGATTCAATATAAGTTAGATTCAAAACTGTAAAGCCTGTGATGACTGAAAATGCATGTCATGCATGTGGCAACCTCAGAGACTGATGCCATTTTGTCCTTCAGGTTGATTTCACAATATAACCAAATTATGCGTGTTCTCAAAAAATGGCAAGGTCAGATGTTGGCAAATGATTGCCTGCATGTGAATGCTTTGCACTGAGTGATGAATAATTGCTTTGATGCTGCTGCTGCTCTGCACCTGGTCCCCTGTATTCAAAATGTATCACAGGAGTCATCCAACTGTTTTACTAACCACAGTGATTTAACATGTATCAGTGTTCTGTAGAACTGACAACTAATTAAAAAAGTAAAGACCTACCTTGCGAATGCCTTCTTTTGACTCCTCTACATTATTATCCCCTCCTCCGGTGCGGTTAATCATCCGCCACATCTGGGAGTACATTGGATCTCTCTCAAAGGGGTTCATAGCTTTGGAGCGCACCTGATCATATACAGCAGAGTCCAACACGGTACCATAAGGCAACTCTGTCTGCTTGGATAAGTCCTGTAGAGACCTAGAGAGAGACAAGTGGTGAAAAAGTGTTAGGATATACTTTGTTTTCAGCAATTCATTAATTGTAAGCACCATGCAGATGTTGAAATACTGTTCAGCAGCACTCCACCAGTGCTACAAGTATCTACAATAAGTAGATGCCAAACACACTCTAACATACAATCATGACATTTTCTAACATGGTCAACAGCCTGCCCAACAATGTAAGCAAATAAGGAGTTGATCCTTCAATATAATGCCAGTCCATGGTAATGAATTAGTAATACATTATGACCCCATGCTCAAACACTATTTTGCCTTTCTTTTCAAGTGATGAAAAGAGGTAGTATTCATATAGACAGAGGAATAAACTTAGCAAAGGCTATGTGAAATACAGTTTATGGCACTTTTGGAGTAATAATATAAAATTCAGGGAGGTCACTGTGCAAGTAAAACAGTGGTAAAACAGAAACAACATTTTTCAACATACATTTAGGATAACATTAGCATAATACAAATCTACTGCATGTAACAATAGCCACAAAAGGAGAGAAACAAACAAAAAAACTTTATAATAAATGGGTGAAGGGTAAAGGGTGAAAAAACATTTGAAGCTTTTGCCCATTCAGTGACCTGATTAAATCCCTAACTCTGGTGCTTCTGGCTCTGCACTCTCACAGTTGCAGGAAGGGACATGGTGTCGATTAAGCCTTTGTTACTGTCTTGATAATTCCCACTGACACACGACTGGGGTCTGTAGAGGAAGTCCTTGAATGGTACACATGAAGTATTCATGGAGTGGCCAGCTGTGCAGTGGTTCACGCTATTTCTTCCCCATAAATGAATGATTTGGATCGAAACTCTCCACGGGCCAACAGTGGGAGTTGGGAGCAACATGTAACTGACATGGAACGAAAATAGAAAAAAATGGTAACAGGCTATGACCGACAAGTGTGAGAAAAATGGGGGCGAAAGCAGTTTAGGCAGCAGCACTCACTCAGTTCACAGTGCTGAACAAGATGGCTTGGCTAACTGCGCGCAGCTGATATCTACAACTATACCAAGATAAAGTGGCGACACGAATAAAGAAAAGTGGAAATGACAGAAAGCGCAAGTCAGTCTGTCTTGTAATTTTTGTCTTATTTTCCTCTCTCTCTTCCTTTTGTCTTGCTCTACCCGTCACCCATAAATTGCCACCTCTAGGGGAATACACAAGCTATTGTTAATTATAACACAACAGTGCTTGGGTTGCCTCTCAAAGAGTTTGGCCGCTGAGAAATGTAATGGAGAACCATTACAGGAACTAATTACTGTTTGTTTGTTAAATGGCTGCTACATACCACCCATGGATTTGAGAGACACACATTTGTGAAACAAAACATGCACACGTAAAACACTCAACGTGTCCTGCTTAATGAAGAACAACAAGTGTACAGTATCTTACTTCATTAATTCTGTTGTAATACACCCACAAAGCAGATTTAACAATGGGCACAAATGCGAGGAGGAAATGTTTGAATTATTACAAGGCTGCTTGCTCAGACAAAAACACATGCACACGCACACAAAATAACACATTCACAACTACCCTCAACTATCTCTTTGCACCGCTCTGAGGAAAAGAGGAAAAAAAAAAAAACCTTTGAAGATTTTAATGAACTTTGCCACGAACATGAATCTTTTATTGCCGTCAATTAATCTTTGGCCTTAATAATCTCCCCTCCCCACTACTCCCCTGTGAATATGTACGCCTGTCAGCACACTCTTTGACCAGGAATCCCCCTTTGTGAATTGGTTTCTCTGGGTAGTAACTCTAAGCTTGTTGTGTGCACATGTGTAGGAGAGAGAGAGAGAGAGAGAGTAATATGTCAAGTTTAGATTTGATTTCCACAAAAAAAAAAAAACAGATTAAAAGGGTTTGCAGTGGTTCCTTTGATTATATAAATATTTTTATGTGGAAAAAAAGGTTAACAATGAAAAAGAGATAACAGAAGAGGAAGAAACAAAAAGTTTTCATATAGGACAGAGTCAAATGTCCAGTATGTTCACAGTGATTGAAACTATACTGCAGCTTCTGTCAAGATAAGATGCAGAACTGGTTCAATTCACCTCAGTTTGACAGCTTTAAGCTTGTCCTCTGTAAATGCTCAAGAAAAACAATAAAAACCTGTAACTGAAAATATTGGAGGGGCATTGCAGTATGTCATGCAGGTCTCAAAACCGAACAGCGTCTTTCCAAAATGCTTACCATAAAACGTGTGGCCCCTGCTGTGGCTAAAATGCACCAGTATGAATGTTTACATTATTATGAACTACTGCATTTCTATGGAAATAGGGAAGGACAGCATCTCATTTAAAGAAGGGGAACTTAAAGAAAGAGTGGGCACAAATAAAAAGTCTACAATTACTCATTTTAATCAAACACTATTTAATATCTGTATATTAATAAAAAACAATGACATTGGTTATTGTGAGTGTTTTGTATGAGTTTAATGCCTGTGTGTGTATGAGTGTGTTTCTATCCTATGTGTATGCTAGCATTCATTTTTGCAACCATAATTATATTCCCCCTAAGCAGCTCAATGAGCATGTCAATGGAGTGAACAGCAGCTGAATGCATCATGTGACAAATAGTCAGTATATGTGCATGTGTGCAGAGAGAGAGAGTGAGTGAGAGAGAGAGAGAGAGGTGGAGAGAGACAGAATGTCTTAATTGCATATTAAGGACTACTGCAGTGCCCGTTTAGAATGTAGGGGCTGTTTGGCCAAGTCTTGGTGTCCAAACTTACCTGTTAGAGAATCATAGCAAATGTGTGGAAGTAGGGAGCCCACCTGGGGCTGACAGGAAAAAAAAGACCCATGAGTAAGTGTGTAGCTCTGGGTTTAGAAATCCGTGGGCACAGTATATAAGCCATGCTCTTGAATTCATAGTCAGTGCCCTCAGATTTATAAACAATGACACAATTATACAATGAAAGGATGAAAGGGAGGAAACGTCCAATGCACAACACCAAATAGTGTGCAGCTGAGTCCAGTCTTTCTTAAAACCCTGGTGTCTGCGCTTGTAAATTGTGCAGGTAATGCACTGATGCTGTAGTGTAAGTTCCACCTTTAACACATTGAAGAGCAATGTTTGAAGCTTTCTCAAGAACCGCTCATCCAAAAAAATTATAAATAAATAAAAAATCTTCACAATCAACACTGCTCTTCCTTGGTCCTCAGCAAATACAATCACCAAGACAATCGCCAGACAGACAGACAGACAGACAGACAGACAGACAGACAGACAGACAGACAGACAGTTTGTTCCATTTATAGTTAGATGTGAGTAATCTGTGTGTATGTCTTTATTTTTACATGTCTGGTCTTCTTTACTGAGAGCTGTTTGTAATAACATGCTTTTTGGAAGGCAAACTTTGCAAAACTAGAACCTGTCAAACCTTAAAGTAGAACATAATAAAACATAGTTAGTGGTTGTTATTTCAGCCGTTATTTTTTTATTTTGCTGGAATGACTTGGGCTGCGGTGCCTCCTCAGTCAATAAATATTGTGTCTTTTTTTTTCAGAAAGTTAAAGCACTGGCTTTTATTTTTTCAGAAGCCAAAGGACAAAGATGATCTTGGCTCTGTGATTCTGTAGGGAAATTAATTTGATTAAAGGCAGTAGAGCCTTGATCACTTCATTAACGTAATAACAAATAGCTGTTGAAGCACTGCAGACAGCTGTGCAACCTTGAACAACAAGCGATCCATGTGGATTGAAGCCAACTGAAGTAGCAGCTAAACAGCTAAACTTTTTAAAAGTAAGCTTATGTTTTCAAACTGATATTTATCATTACTGTTGTTATGCACAACACCTTTGCATGAAGCAAAGTACAAATGAGGTTAAGTCCATGTTTTACAATCCGTTTTATTACTGGCAACTATAAACTATACAAGTGACAAGGCTGTTACAATCTCTTTCTCACCAACAGAGGGTGATAAAGTGATAGTGTGACAGTCGATCTTGACTTCATGAGCCTTTAAAAAAGACTCATGAGGCTTTAATCATGCAAAGGAGCTGCTGGCAGTCTGACCAATGTGACCAATGTGCTGTCTTAGCTGACACCAGTGGGATGCAACAAACATGCGTGAATACATGCAGAGAAGTCCTGCCGACATAAGGCTACACACACACACACACGCAGACACAGACACACAAGCAAGGGGAAAAAAAAACAGCTGATTGACTTTATTGGCAATCTTTAGCAACCATAAAATATGACATCTGCTGTGTGAGATTGGGCCAGGAAAGCAAGCTTTTTATCCTCAAACACTCCGTCCCTCTTTCAATCTTCCCATCCTGTCCAATTCTTCCGCTCCATCTCTTCCGTCTCTCAACAGGTGCCGCCTCTTTTCTCACTTTTTTACCCCTTCAGAATCCATTTCTCATTCTGACTCATCACCCAAACCCTTCCCCTCTCTCCCCATTCCCTTGCCTCTCTCCTCCTCTCTTTTCTCTACCCTTCTCTCTTCTTTCCCGTTCGCTATCTCCTAACCTCTGCCTCTCTCCTCCCCTTTCCCTCTTAATCTGTCCCATCTTCTTTCCCACATGCTTCCTCTCTACATTTCCACTTAATACTGTTCATACTGTTCTGTCTCTCTCTTTGTATGTTGCTCTCTTGCTCCCTCTCTTTGCCGCTCTCCACTGCCATCCCTCACTGTTTTCCTAAAGGATTCACACTGAAATTGAGGGAAAACATCCAAGCGTGAAATAGTCCAGAGAGGGTTCTGAACGCTCACTTGTTATTTCATTTCCAGGATGAAACAAGGGCATTAATACTTAAAAACCCTGTCTGTCCTGACGGCTCACTGAGGCTTCCCTGGCCCTCTCCTCTCTTCCTTTCCTTCCCCTGCATTTGCTTGCTTGCTCTTTTCCACACTTAACTAATTCACCCTCTCAATCACTCACATGCAGATGCATTCACTCTCATTCCATCTGCGTAATATGTTAATCAAGCATTAACAGATAAAAGTGCACGCCAATCACAACATCACAGTTTCCTTTTTTTTCCACTCGGCTACTCTCTTCATTTCTCCATCAAGGTTTTGTTATGCTCTATGGTTACTCTCAGTTTATTTTCACTACTCATCCCACCACCCATCTTTGGAGGCCCAAGGCCATGTGGGTGCTGCTGTTTAGGTGGTAATTGTGCTTGTACTAATCACCCCAGAAGACTCAACACATTAAAGATAATGCATTAAAATTTATGGAAATCCTTAATTAGCTCAATGGATGCTGAATGAGGCGGCAAACTGAGAGGCACTTGTGGATGACAGCAAATCGATGTGAAAAAAAACACAAAATAAGACAGGGTAGACAAAAGAAAATAAGAAAAGTGATTTTTGTCTTCATTTTCCAAGGGGCTGGGCAGAAGGACTTGAGGAAAGGAAAAACATAGATAGTTTGAAGAAGAGAGGATGGAGTCAGAGGTAAACCAAAAGAAAGAAAAGGCAGGAGGTCTACTACAGACAGAAAAGAGGGAGAAAAGGACCACAACAGAGAGACAAACTGACAGGAACAAATTAAGAGACAGATAGTGATTAGATCTAGAGAAATAAATGTTGTTTATTCCAAAGCTCAGCACAATTAACTGCGGCACTGCCGGGCATAGCGAATGCTTTGGCATGCTGATTAGTCCAGTGAGAGATGAGTGTTTCCTAGTGCCACCAGGAGAGAAGCTGACAAACATATTATCACAAGAATAGATAAACAGAGGGCACTGAGCTTAGGGGAAATAATGTGTGTGTTTTTGTGCGTGTCCGTGTATGTGTGTGTGTGTACAAAAGCACAGCAAGGCTTTCTTTGCCAGTTGCCTTGATGCATTCTCTGCCCCCCAACATGAGAGGGACATACAAAAACACTCATCTCATTTTTGCTTTGTTTCATCCTCTCTCTCTCTGTTTCTCCTTATCTTCCCTATCTTCATCAGAAGAAACACATGCGCTCCCAGACACACACACTCACACACAAACACAATGATAGATACAAACTTGAGACATACAGGAAATTACCATCCAAGAAGGAGGAGGTGAGAAAGGATTGATAGAGTTAAAGGATAGGAAAGTAATTGTATGTGTGTGTGTGTGTGTGTGTGTGTGTGTGTGTGTGTGTGCGCCGCATGTGTGTATGTTTTGCCTCTTATGAACTATATCATGAAACCTGTACATCTGTACTGATGTGATGTGCAGCTTTAAAGTAAATCTAAATATAATAAAGAGCAGTGGCAGGATTTTAAATTTTTGTATCACTATACCAATGTGTTTTTCAGAACTTAGAACAGTGAAACCATATTTTGAAAGCAGCATGGTTACCGACAACGACAACAATCAAAAGGACAAAAATCTGCTGGACACTTACTGTATGGAGTTCTCTATGCGGGTGATGGTGAGGAAGGCTGCTAGATTGGCAGTATACGAGGAGATGACAATAAGAGCAAACATCCACCAAACGCCCATCATCATCCTCGTAGCTAGAGTGGTATAGGGTACCTCTCCACCTGGGAAGGAAGAAAGAAAGAAAGAAAGTTAAACACATGCACAGAAACAGAAAAAAAGACAAAAAAAAGTATAACATCAGCACATACAAGTAACTCTTTGCTGCAGGAGAAAAAGCTGTTGAAACAGCAAAGCACATCCTGAAAGATTATGTTTGGATTAACAGATCTGATCTGATGCTTTGGCACAGATCTGATCTTCACATGGCTACATAAAATGAGAGAAACTGCACAGAATTGAGAATTGGATCTACGCTCTTCTAGGAATACATCAAAAGAACACATCTTTGAGATATGATAATATTTATATGTTGAGGTAAAGGTGGCCCGTGCAGACTCTTTAACTCTCTGGATATGTCTTAATGCACAGTCACAGCAGTCAAAACACCAGCTTGCATAACTGTTTGGACACAAGTTAAAAAAAATGTAACCTGCTATTGCAACAAATTAACGTGAAAAACATCTTTAATCAACAGAATGCACAAATGTTGTCAGGCCTTCCCATTAGGATTTAATGCTGCCTGGAGCACATTACAATGAAAAGTGGCTTGTCCGCTTTCAAATATAAAACCTCTTTATCCCTGTCTTGTGTTATAAACAGCTTTTGTTGCCTTGTCCTCTGAGATCTTGCTGTGCTACAGTAAAAGTCTAACTGCCTCTGCTTTCTGTGAGCTTCAAAAATGGCTGTCACTCTAACCCTGGCCCTCCCAAACACATTTATCTATGCTTCTCAGGTAGAGTGTGGGCTGGCCCCTCTGTTCATACTCACACACACACACACACACACACAAGCTTACTGACAACCTTGCATTTACACATGCATACCAAGCACACCAAGAAACACACAGAGTAATGACTGATTTGCACCCCGTGAGCTCTTCCTCCCTGCCTTTATTGAAGCCTGACAAAAATTAGCCCCATTCATCCTTGTAGCAGGGGATCACTGGTACGTCAGCTCAGACCAACAGGCAGTCTCCTCGCTGCCACTTCCTCCAGCTAAGATTCAATAATATATGTGACACCCACATAATCCCATGTTCCCTTTATCTCACTCCCCTTCTCTTTCTCCACTGTATTCTCGCTTTTGCCATCTTCCTTTCAGGCCTTCCTTTCTGCATTGCTGATAGCATTTGATTTAATTCAAATTTGTTATCTCTGTCTCTCTCTCTCTCTCTCTGGATTTACTGTATCGTTCTGGGGCAATACATTTGCTGTTGACATCAGGTTTTATCACAAGCCCGGAGGCAGAATAATGTGCTGTACTGTACTCTACTGTATATTCAGTTCAAATAATCCCTGTGCCATGTTTGTCCATGTCTCATTCTCCAACATGTCTTTCCTTTTATACTGTGGGCTTTTATGCAGAACGGTATAACATCTTGAGATCTGGTATATATTTTTAAAATTTGTTAATCTTTTTCCTTGCAGAGGATCACATGTACAGTGGTTATGAAATCATTCTTTTCATTTCACCTGCATTCAAAATAATGGAGAAAACCTGCAAACCTGGATTTTTTTTTTTTAAGATTACATAATGCTAAATTGTAACCCGTCCACTGCTCACTTCAACTCTTTCTCCAGATTTCAAATTAAACAAGCCATTCATTTTTAGAAGGCTTTGTAAGTACGTGTACACATATAAAATAATGCAAAGTATCTTTGCCTTTATCAAATAGTTTTCAGTGAAAGAAAATCTATGATGCAGACATATCAATTAAAATATAATACCTATGTAAATAACATTTTAACTTCATGCAGTTAACTATTCATGAAAAATTATTGCAGATTTGCCAGTGGGAAGCTAAACTGAATCTTTTCCAAAGATGAATGCAGCAGGCACAGATGCTTTTCTCTCATAACGTGGGCTGCCAAAAATGTCCAAGTATATGCCAAACCGTGACTGCAGTATCTTGGACTTCAATAGCTTCTAAAACATGACCTTTGTGAATCGTTCCACCCGCAGAAGGTATTTTGGGATTTGGGGTTTCATACTGGCAATATCCATGGAGGACCGATTAAGTTGCCAGAAAAAAAACCCATTGTCGAGTCTCAGAACAATTTTCATGTTGATTTCTGGCTGCACAACTGACTTTTATAAAATATTTAATACAGCCGGGAAAATGACTCAGCTGAGTTCCGACATCTGCGTGTCCCAAAATTTGAAGTCAGACTTTTGTTGGGTTCTTTAAGATGTTTTATAGCTCTCTCTCTCTCTCCCCCTCTGTCCCTGAACAATGTCTAAATCAAATTAAGATCAACTACAACAGACTTTTTGAAAAGGTCATTTTGTTTCCTGCTCTGAATACGTGTCTCTGTGTGTGTGTTAGAGAGAAACACAGTGGTAACATCTCTGTAAGATATTATATAAACTTGGATTATCTAAAGGTGCCAAAGTGTCAGAAATTCTCTCCTAGTTCACTATGGACTTAGACACCAGCTCTTAAACTGTTGCTTAAATTGTAAAGGGGTAAAATAAATAATGTTCCTGTCATGCTGTCAGTATTTGTCTCAAACTATGCAGGGGCTCATGTTACTCACTGACTACAACGTTTTATGACGCAATACATTCTGTTTCAAATGTTAATAACTGCTGTTGGTCACGTTGTTGACGTGCTGTCAAACAAAAAGCCAAACTACTCATGGAGAAAGCTGAATCACAGGACTGCTGTGTTGGAACTTATGTATATAACTACAATGTGGTGCTATTTAGAGAGAGAATATGATCATTACTTTTATTAACATATGACATTGTACACTGTTATGCTATCACAAATCTATAATAAGATTATCCTACAACATAAAAAGGCAAGACTATTCACTGTTAACTTATATGTCTTTCTTTTGTCAAGTACAGGGCATGAAATCAGAGCACACCAGTAGTCACACATCACTTATCTATGAAAAGCATTGTATAAACTGGTAAATTTTAAAGAGTGTATTGTGCTATCAGCCCATCTCTGCTACAGAACATAGTCTTATTGGAAGCATCGTTCATACTGTGCACTGTCAAAACCATCTTTCATACAGGAGAATGCAACCAGATGGATGTCACAACTGAGGAGGAAGACAGGCAGTCAGCGAACGCTTCAAGTTGGTGAGCAATTGAGTCATGCGTCATGTACATGCATACAGTGTGCAAACATGTATATACATGTTTTGTATCTTTTCAAAAAACATCCTTTTTTCCAGTAAACAATAAATGACAAGCAAGAAAAACAAAAACAAAACTGAATAACATGCATGCTGTATATTAGAGGTCTATGACTAAGCAGTCCTCTAACGGTCCTGCTGCTTACATGCAACTTCAGCATATCTGAATTCACCGTGAGTTGGTCAGAATATGCACAGATTGCTGATTGGATTTTAAGTAGTGAGGTCCACTAAAAGGTAGTCAGCTTACTGGCTCAGCACAGATAAAAGATAAAA
This sequence comes from Lates japonicus, assembly GCA_033238685.1. Lineage (NCBI taxonomy): Eukaryota > Metazoa > Chordata > Actinopteri > Centropomidae > Lates > Lates japonicus. The sequence continues at coordinate 66,459 of BRZM01001995.1, forward strand.
CCTCTGGTTAGCTGTTGACTGTAATAACAATAGAGTGAATGCACTGTTAAAATAGCTCAAAAGTTCATCTGTAGGGGTTCCTTCAGTGAATCTGACCAGGACTACTAAAGAAAGCTATACATTGACTCTTCTCTGTAGGACTTAGAATAATGGTGCTTCTCTTCAAGGTGTTCTTCAAGGCACCTTTCAAGTTTTCCTAGGGCAGCAACCCTGAAAAACGTCTGTTGAAGGTAAGAGAGTGTATGTGTCTCCGTTTGCATGTGTGTATGTTTATGGATTCTAGAGGAGGCATAGCTAGCACGAAGCAGCTTTTGTGGATGCTAGTTCGGCAGCTTCAAAGGCACCCTATTGTGTCCCCTCAATATAGCTCTCTGTTTTTACCACCACATCTCTCCTGCCTCCCCTCTTATTCTCTGCTGTGTTACCCTGCAGCATTTCTCTGTTTCTTTTTACCCCACTCAAAATGGAGAACCAAAATATGCAATTGTAGTAGGACTATACCATGTATATTACATGTTTGGGCCCACTTACTCAAATCACATGGACTAAATTGCAGCTTAAAGTTTGGCAAATCATTTAGTTATGTTTAATAATCTTAATGGATTTTCCAAACTTCTAGCTCACCATTGGTCTCCATTCATTTTATTACTATTAGCAGGCTCTGATTGCTGGTTTAATTCCCGTCATCCTTTTTTGATTGACTGAGAGACTGGATTGCTGGATTTCTACAGAGTTGATTGGACTGATTAGACAGCTGGCTGGCTGGTTGGCTGGCTGGCTGGCTGCCTGCTTCCTTGGCTGTGTGACTGACTGACTGATTGTGTGAGCTGGCTGACAGACTCGCTTTCCCATTTTGTGATTTGTGGCTCTGCTATTGCCATAGCTTTTGTCATGCTCTTCCAATTTTATGATTGTCTGAATCGATTGACAGCTGACTAGATATAGTGATTTTAGATATAGAAATTGTAGTATTAGTAGTAGTATTTCCAAACCTATTCATTTCTTCCGATTGTGATCGCTTTTAATAGCAGTCAACAGATGATCTTTTTTTTCCTGCTATCCTGGGATGGGATATTGTTGAGCTTTTATTGTCTTTAGTTATTTATTTATTTATTTTTTACTAGTGTTGCCTAAAATTAATACAGTTACATAAAATCTGAGAGCTGCCCAGCACCACTACACCACTACACAAGCTGCAGTCTCTCAGTCCTGGCAGCTAAGCAGGTTGGCCATTAATTAGTCCTTCCTCCTCTTTCTAATCCTCTCCATTTTTATTAAAAGATTTTCTTTTCTATCTCTGATCTTATTCTCATCTCCTATCTTACTGCCTTTTGGCTCATGTAACTAAATGAACACACAAATACAGATGAGTGTGTCACTGTTTCATTGCCATTGTATGCAATGAGGCCCAAGGTAAGAGGGAACAAGAGGGGGGAATAAAAGCTGTGTGAAAGACAATCAGGAATACATACAACAGATGACTACTGGGCTGGAAAAAGGAGAAAATATGATATGATGACCTTCACTTTCAATAACACTCTGTAGTGTATATTAACTACAATTATGATGAGGTTTCTCCTGAATTGAATTGTGTCAACCAAATTACCAAAATACAGGTATTAGAGTGATGGGGTTTTTATGATAAAGCCACATTACTGGATTCATTTCATGGCCCCTTAGCTCCCTAACCTAAGATATAATCTGCTCATTCAGGAAGCTGCCCAAATATCTAGCAAGAACATTTAGTACCCAGACATATGAGAGTGCTGGACATGACTCTAACACCTCAGACCTGAAACAAACTAATCACAGAGGAAGATGACTGATTGATCCTGTGTGGATACATGCAGCAAATCTGATGGGGTGACTAAGAGGCCAAGATATTTTTTTTTTTTGTAAAAGGTGACTGACAGAGCTGCTTTTTGAACTGAGCTTGTAAGATCTGTGTTATCTATTAACTGTTCCCTTTTTTGATCTCTTTGCTTGGTTCTGTTCTGGAAGAAGGCAATCCGTCCACTATAATTACAACAGTGAAAAAGCTGTAACTGAAAGTGCAACCTGAAGTCATCAAACAATAACCAACTTGCTCTTTACCATCTTGGACTCCTTATACAACAGGCGCTGTACTATGTGCAGGTGTTTTTGTGAAAAAGCTGCTTGACAACATTATGCAGTGCAGAGAGGTTTTAGAGAGGAGAGGTTTACACTCTGTCAGGAAAATATCCACATTTCAGTGTAAGTGAGACAAAAAGGGTCAATTGGTGGAAGAAGTGATTGTTAGTGATAAGAATCTCTGTTATTGTGCATGGCCTACAGACAATGGCCTCTATACTCTTCAGCTGATGGTGTCAATGTAAACAAGCACTGTCAGTCACTAGTTTATTGTGCTGGAAAGTGGCGAGAGGTGCTAGAGGCAGCCACTTGGGCAGACTTGTGACTGTATAATTTCACCCCACAACAGCATCAGTGGCAACATGTAGAATAATCAGCCTCTCTCTCTGTCTGTCTCTCTCTCTTCTTTCCTTTCCACAACTTCAAACAGTGAGGAGGATTCACAGTGTCTGTCCACAGCTCTGGAAATCCACTTCTATCAAACGCACCATCATTTTTAAAAATCTACATTCCCGCTGCCAACTGTTCTGAGGCCTCTCATCAGAGTTACAGCATCTCACTCCAGTTATTCTTGGATGAAAGAAGACTAGAGCAGTTCATTAGAGCTTTTTAAACGAGGGAAGGGGAGTTGGAATATGTTCAGCTGATGTCAGCTCCCAGCTGGAATCACTGCAATCTTGCCACAAAATGATGTAACTATTTTTTAACTGCAATTTGGACAATTTCATTCTTTCACAGCCCTGAAAGTTTCTAGCTGAAAGGACATTTTGGCGGGTTAGTACAGTGGTAGGTCCACGGCTAACATGTTTACATGCCAAAAAGAAAGAATGATGTATTTCTCAGAATTTAGGATCTGTTTCAAAGGCTGAATCGCAAAATATAAATTGTGTGTAATGATTAATGATTATCCTTGCTGCAGTCTGTATCATTAGTTGTCTTTTTAACAGCTTATCACAGTGGTGATTGATGTCACGTTGTTTTCCATGTGTAATATTACACATTTATATTTTGTAATTCAATGATCCACGCAAACAACCACTGACAACTACTGACTTTGTTGGCATTTTATACAGGCAACTATAGCAAGGGTGGATGACAGATAGGTCTGGTGAGAATCACTCATGATTCTTGCAGTCTGCTTTACTGACGTTGTTGAACTTGTATGTGTTGGATGGAGGGTTTTGTAGAGAATGTTTATTATATTATTCAGCTGTGTTCTCTGGATTCTGGACATTTCTGTCAAACCTTTCCACATTAGTGCTATGCACATGGTGCACGGCAGATACATACCAAAGGGCCATGCAGGCAAACATCATCTCAAGGTCAGGAAAATATCAATATGTAGTAGTGCTGCTTTCACTTGTCTTTGTGCTGTCAGAAAACAGAGAACTACATGATGGTAAAGTGGGGTTCTTTGAATCCTAAATGACTTTAAAACAGAAAACACAACTCTTTTCTAACCTATTTCAACATGTTTCAAACTTTCATCTGCTGTCTAAATAACCGTGCACAACAAACTTTGCCGATCATCCAGTTAGTATAAAACATCAGGTCCTTATACTTTCTCTAAAACACAGAAGACAGCTTTTCATGTCACGGAGCTCTGTAAAGATGTTTTCTCAGAGCCTTGAATCTTAAAAGAAAATAATGTTGTCTACAGCCTCTCAAACTCTCTACAAAGACAGGAGACTGTTCAAAGCAACAGCCTCTCATTAAAGAAACTGCATCTTCATTATCAAAGCCTCAAAAATCCTCCATCAAAAGTTAAACATGACACTCACATTGTATGATCACATATTGCAATACTTTATCTATTTTGAGTGAAAGGGGCAGGAAGAAAATAGAAACAGGAGAAATAAGGAAAGCTGTTTCAGGTTAAAACCCCCAATATGTTAGACTGTCCTTAGCTTAGCAGCTTATTATGACCCATAGTTAGGGATTGACTTCTATCGGCTGTAGTAATTATGATGGGAGATAAAAATCTATGTCAGGAGGACTATTAGGTGGATGGTTGGGTTGACAAACCACAGGACTGGCAAACAGAGGGCTACAGTTTATTTCCTGTTTGAAATTGATCATTTTTTCTCTTTCTGAATGATTGTTCCACAACCTTAAGCATGTGTTTATTATTGTAACCATAATGATGAAGGTCCCCTAACCTTAATCCAAACCATAATCTTTTCCTGAACCTAACAAAGTAGTTTTTTGCCCACATCTAACCAAACCATGACTGCTGCACAACCTTATCCACTTTTATTATTATTACCAGGAACCTCTATGGTTTAGGTTGGAGGTGTTGTTGCTTAGCAGAGCCACTTTAAGTCTGGAAAAACAAGTTTTTCTTTCAAATCTAAATCAACAGTGCAATAGCTACAAACATGACTGATGTAATTAACACTTTCCAGGATTTCCAAGCAGAATAACATGCTTTATTATGATAGAATGTTTATGCATGGCACTGATTATATGGAAGTCGTAGTGCTGACAAGATTTCTGAAGTCATTCAAGCTCAGGTTGCAACAAAAATAAATTGAAATAGAAAATCACGATAACTACGGTATCACCATATGAATAACAATGATTTTAAGAATCAAAGAATCTCAACAAGCTTTGATAGTCACGAAAACACGCTGGGGCCGTCTGAATAATCTGAAGAGTGAAAGAACTTCGGTCAGTCAAACTGTAGACTGTATTTTGGTTGCTATTGATTTCTTTTTGTTTGAATCAACAAATTCAGAAGCTTCACAAGGCAATCAAAATAAAAGCCAAACACACACACACACACACACCACATAAACATATGTCTACACACTGTTATTCATTTGTTTTGAGTGAAATAAACAGGGACAGCCGGAAACAGGGATGAAAAATTAGTCAGATACAAGAGCTGTTGTTTCCTGCAGGTTTGGCACATGAAATTATTCTATAAGCCAACTCATCTGCATCAAACACATTCACTGCGTTCTCTGCCTGCCTTCCTCTCTCACTTCTTCTCCCTGCCTCTCTACACCTCTCTCTTCCCCCCTCCTGCGCTCACCCCCCACACCCCCTTTCCTTGTTGACATGCTGCAGTTAAAGGTAGCTCCAGATGAGAGCAGCTTTGAAGCCATTCGAGCGGTGGGCACATCCAGGAGGGGGGAAGAGAGAGGTGTAGAGAGGCAGGGAGAAGAAGTGAGAGAGGAAGGCAGGCAGAGAACGCAGTGAATGTGTTTGATGCAGATGAGTTGGCTTATAGAATAATTTCATGTGCCAAACCTGCAGGAAACAACAGCTCTTGTATCTGACTAATTTTTCATCCCTGTTTCCGGCTGTCCCTGTTTATTTCACTCAAAACAAATGAATAACAGTGTGTAGACATATGTTTATGTGGTGTGTGTGTGTGTGTGTGTTTGGCTTTTATTTTGATTGCCTTGTGAAGCTTCTGAATTTGTTGATTCAAACAAAAAGAAATCAATAGCAACCAAAATACAGTCTACAGTTTGACTGACCGAAGTTCTTTCACTCTTCAGATTATTCAGACGGCCCCAGCGTGTTTTCGTGACTATCAAAGCTTGTTGAGATTCTTTGATTCTTAAAATCATTGTTATTCATATGGTGATACCGTAGTTATCGTGATTTTCTATTTCAATTTATTTTTGTTGCAACCTGAGCTTGAATGACTTCAGAAATCTTGTCAGCACTACGACTTCCATATAATCAGTGCCATGCATAAACATTCTATCATAATAAAGCATGTTATTCTGCTTGGAAATCCTGGAAAGTGTTAATTACATCAGTCATGTTTGTAGCTATTGCACTGTTGATTTAGATTTGAAAGAAAAACTTGTTTTTCCAGACTTAAAGTGGCTCTGCTAAGCAACAACACCTCCAACCTAAACCATAGAGGTTCCTGGTAATAATAATAAAAGTGGATAAGGTTGTGCAGCAGTCATGGTTTGGTTAGATGTGGGCAAAAAACTACTTTGTTAGGTTCAGGAAAAGATTATGGTTTGGATTAAGGTTAGGGGACCTTCATCATTATGGTTACAATAATAAACACATGCTTAAGGTTGTGGAACAATCATTCAGAAAGAGAAAAAATGATCAATTTCAAACAGGAAATAAACTGTAGCCCTCTGTTTGCCAGTCCTGTGGTTTGTCAACCCAACCATCCACCTAATAGTCCTCCTGACATAGATTTTTATCTCCCATCATAATTACTACAGCCGATAGAAGTCAATCCCTAACTATGGGTCATAATAAGCTGCTAAGCTAAGGACAGTCTAACATATTGGGGGTTTTAACCTGAAACAGCTTTCCTTATTTCTCCTGTTTCTATTTTCTTCCTGCCCCTTTCACTCAAAATAGATAAAGTATTGCAATATGTGATCATACAATGTGAGTGTCATGTTTAACTTTTGATGGAGGATTTTTGAGGCTTTGATAATGAAGATGCAGTTTCTTTAATGAGAGGCTGTTGCTTTGAACAGTCTCCTGTCTTTGTAGAGAGTTTGAGAGGCTGTAGACAACATTATTTTCTTTTAAGATTCAAGGCTCTGAGAAAACATCTTTACAGAGCTCCGTGACATGAAAAGCTGTCTTCTGTGTTTTAGAGAAAGTATAAGGACCTGATGTTTTATACTAACTGGATGATCGGCAAAGTTTGTTGTGCACGGTTATTTAGACAGCAGATGAAAGTTTGAAACATGTTGAAATAGGTTAGAAAAGAGTTGTGTTTTCTGTTTTAAAGTCATTTAGGATTCAAAGAACCCCACTTTACCATCATGTAGTTCTCTGTTTTCTGACAGCACAAAGACAAGTGAAAGCAGCACTACTACATATTGATATTTTCCTGACCTTGAGATGATGTTTGCCTGCATGGCCCTTTGGTATGTATCTGCCGTGCACCATGTGCATAGCACTAATGTGGAAAGGTTTGACAGAAATGTCCAGAATCCAGAGAACACAGCTGAATAATATAATAAACATTCTCTACAAAACCCTCCATCCAACACATACAAGTTCAACAACGTCAGTAAAGCAGACTGCAAGAATCATGAGTGATTCTCACCAGACCTATCTGTCATCCACCCTTGCTATAGTTGCCTGTATAAAATGCCAACAAAGTCAGTAGTTGTCAGTGGTTGTTTGCGTGGATCATTGAATTACAAAATATAAATGTGTAATATTACACATGGAAAACAACGTGACATCAATCACCACTGTGATAAGCTGTTAAAAAGACAACTAATGATACAGACTGCAGCAAGGATAATCATTAATCATTACACACAATTTATATTTTGCGATTCAGCCTTTGAAACAGATCCTAAATTCTGAGAAATACATCATTCTTTCTTTTTGGCATGTAAACATGTTAGCCGTGGACCTACCACTGTACTAACCCGCCAAAATGTCCTTTCAGCTAGAAACTTTCAGGGCTGTGAAAGAATGAAATTGTCCAAATTGCAGTTAAAAAATAGTTACATCATTTTGTGGCAAGATTGCAGTGATTCCAGCTGGGAGCTGACATCAGCTGAACATATTCCAACTCCCCTTCCCTCGTTTAAAAAGCTCTAATGAACTGCTCTAGTCTTCTTTCATCCAAGAATAACTGGAGTGAGATGCTGTAACTCTGATGAGAGGCCTCAGAACAGTTGGCAGCGGGAATGTAGATTTTTAAAAATGATGGTGCGTTTGATAGAAGTGGATTTCCAGAGCTGTGGACAGACACTGTGAATCCTCCTCACTGTTTGAAGTTGTGGAAAGGAAAGAAGAGAGAGAGACAGACAGAGAGAGAGGCTGATTATTCTACATGTTGCCACTGATGCTGTTGTGGGGTGAAATTATACAGTCACAAGTCTGCCCAAGTGGCTGCCTCTAGCACCTCTCGCCACTTTCCAGCACAATAAACTAGTGACTGACAGTGCTTGTTTACATTGACACCATCAGCTGAAGAGTATAGAGGCCATTGTCTGTAGGCCATGCACAATAACAGAGATTCTTATCACTAACAATCACTTCTTCCACCAATTGACCCTTTTTGTCTCACTTACACTGAAATGTGGATATTTTCCTGACAGAGTGTAAACCTCTCCTCTCTAAAACCTCTCTGCACTGCATAATGTTGTCAAGCAGCTTTTTCACAAAAACACCTGCACATAGTACAGCGCCTGTTGTATAAGGAGTCCAAGATGGTAAAGAGCAAGTTGGTTATTGTTTGATGACTTCAGGTTGCACTTTCAGTTACAGCTTTTTCACTGTTGTAATTATAGTGGACGGATTGCCTTCTTCCAGAACAGAACCAAGCAAAGAGATCAAAAAAGGGAACAGTTAATAGATAACACAGATCTTACAAGCTCAGTTCAAAAAGCAGCTCTGTCAGTCACCTTTTACAAAAAAAAAAAAATATCTTGGCCTCTTAGTCACCCCATCAGATTTGCTGCATGTATCCACACAGG